>SSSI01007760.1:0-12483 GCA_004796505.1 Oryzaephilus surinamensis | reverse complement strand
GTTAGTATTGAATGAATTTAGAAAAAAATAATTGTATTAAAAGTATTGCAGGTCGAAATTTAGAAGTAGGTCAGAAAACAAGGTTATGATGGCTATTGTTTACATGAGAATTTGATGGAAGAAAATAGAAATTATAAGTTTGTGGGATAAAAAGATGACAGAAACTGAGACGGAATACGAAAAAGAAAACATAGAAAGAAAAATAGTAAACGGGAAATAGTTGATAAAGTTATTGTAAGAAAGAAAACATATAAATGGCAGATAATAATTGACTGTTTTAGGTGATCGAAAAATAGGTTCATTACAACCTAGGTAGTAGGTAGTGGAACGTTGCCTAGGTTTATATAGATTTTTAAACATTATTCTATTAAAAAATTTAAGACTAATATTTTCAAATGTATTTAAATTAAGAGGAAATCGCAATTTAACATTTGCTACAAACAAAATTTGGGATTATCACATGGGAATGATGGTTTATAATAAATCTTGATGGTTTTTCGTCTTAAATATGTACTTTTGAAAATATTAGTCTTAAATTTTTTAATAGAATAATGTTTAAAAATCTATATAAGCCTAGGCAATGTTCCACTACCTACTACCTAGGTTTACGTAGGATTACCTAGTTTTCCTAGGACTACACCTATACTAGGTTTACCTATGACAAATTCAACACGTTTTCAAACAAAATATGTAGTTTTCGGGTCCTCCCCGGCTGCCTGGTTTTTCTTGTTTATAATTTTTTTCTAGTTTAGTTGGATATTTAAAATATATGCAATTAAAATAAGAAATGATGGAAAATGAAAACAAAGAACTTATTCGGAAACATGTTACGCAAAAACAAAAAGAATTTTTGGTGGAATTTATAAAACAAAATCCTAAATTGAATATTGGAAAATTTGATGTAACGTTCACCAAAGCCAAAAGCCAAATGCTTTGGCAAAAAGCTGCCGATGAGTTAAATGGGTTAGAGGGGGCCACTAAAAGTTGGGCGAAATGAAGGAAGGTGTGTGGTTAGTTGAAAATATAGTTTAAACAATAATATTAATATAATATCATACATAGACCTGGCAAGATATAAAAAATAAACATAAATCGAATCGTACAAAAGCTAAGGTACATGCCCGAGGAACAGGCGGAGGTCCTGCTATTACGATTCCAAAAACCGAATTCGACGAAGATGTCGAACATATAATTGGCTCTGCGGCAACGGAACCTATACCGCAAACTTCTGAAATAGAATCGTCTTTTGTTAGAAATATTAACAATAATACATGAATATAACTAATTTTGTGAGTTCGTAGGTACTCTCAGATGATGACAGTGCCAATACACAAAAAAATTTGGCACCACAAGAAGTAAACGCAGAAATTGAATCAGGTGATCACCCCCAAAAACGGGTACTGTCAACGGGGCATAAACCAAAAAAAGTGAATAAAACAATGCGGCTGCAAAATTCGTTGCGTATATCGCAGGACTTGCTTCATAGTACAAACAAAAAAAATGAAATTGTGGAGAGGTACTATGACCGAAAGTTGGTGTTGCTGCATGAGCGCAATGAAATATTAAAAGATATTGCGAACACCATAAAACAATATGTAAATGGTGTGTGTGTGTGTAGCAATAAACCAGGGTGATAATGTTTTTTTCATTTAAATTAGTTTAAGATTATTTTTATATGTTAACAATAATGTTTGTTTATTTTGTTTATGTTAAATATTTTATTTTAAGAGAATAAAAGATCTTTTGTAATATAAATAAATTGTTTATTGTTCAGGAAAATACTGATGAACGTATCGTTCCCGTAAAGCTCTTCAAGCCACTAAATGTGGATTTACATTCCTAACAACTACCATTTCATTGTAATCCAAAACGTTTGCGCCGTCAAAGCCGTTGTCCGGCAATTCAACATCGTCTGGCATTTCTACATTATTATTGATACATATATTGTGCAATATGCAAGAGGCTTTAATTATCTTCACTGCTATGCTTGGGGCATAATGCTATAAATAGAAAAAATTATCATTCCATAAATGTGCAATTGGTAACAAATATCTGTCCAAATATACGACAGAACTTGAGGTGATATTTCGATTTTATTAGATCTGTGATGAAAACCTGCGAATAATCAATGCAAACGCCAGATATCCAGGCAGTTTTCACGATAGTAGGATATGGTCATTGTCAATTGTTTCAACAACAATGGAAAGAATCCATCGCAGATATCTTACAGAACCATTTTTTTTGATGGGCGATTCTGATATTGTAATACATAACAATCAACAAATTAGGAACAATCAAATAAAAAAAATTTCAGGATATCCGCTTCGACCATGGCTTATGACTCCCTTTAGAAATCCAGAAGCAGGTACCCCTGAAGAAAGGTTTAACGCTATGTTTACCTCAATTCGTTCAACCATCGAGAGATGTAATGACTTACTGAAAGCGCGGTTTAGGTGTTTATTGCAACACAGGACACTGCACTGACATGTCCATCCACATCCGGTGCCACAATTGCAATATGAGTGCAGTCTATCACTCCCACAGGTCCAAATAAATAAAACTTATTGTTGAATCTGTAAATTTAACATATATATATGTACACACATATGAAGGAAAGATAACATCATTGGTTTAAGTGACCTAACTATAGCGTCTCGAAGTTCGACCATATTTGATGGGAAATGGATAAATTGTCGAATGATCTCTGGTTGATTAAGGGCATTAACTACTTCTTCCAAACATCGACTCACCGATGCTTGACTAATGTCGACAAAAATATTTCCTCCCGTTATATGTTGGTAGCTGCCGTGGCCAACAAAAAGTAAAGCAACCAAAACCTAAAGCAGTTCATTGTCATATTTAATATTGTGAAATATATTTATTGCAGTCGGAAAGTTTGCATTTACCCTTGTTTCAAACAACCCCGACACTCTGGTTTGTCTTCTTAAAAAAGGACGTAATAAATTTATTAAATATCTAACGCAATTTTTGTTTAGCCGAAAGGATTTAATAAATAATGCATTCGAAATATTAAAAGCATCAACATGAATTCTATACCGTCTATTATTATTGTGCTGTTCGTTCGCATCAAACAGATCATCCAATATATTCATCATTAATACATTTTCTAAGTCCATGTTTTCGCTATAAATAAAAATAGAAAAATATATTTATATTAAGTAAATGTGTTATTATATTTATTATGAAAAAGAAAATGTTTCCTTTTCAGGACCAAATGAATAACTGACTTTATTTATACAATTTAAAGTAATCAGTTCAGATCAGTATAAGAATAAAAACAAAAGTAACTAAATTATAACATGCGCAATACAATAATAAATTATTTGATATTTAACTGAAATATTAACATCCCCACTATATCAAAGAATTTATTATTCTTTACAAACCAAAAAGAAAAATATAATTACATACATACGTAATATCATTTATAATTTTAGATTAACCAATGAAAAAAAATATACTAATCATTTACTTAAACCCAGTAGTTTACAAAAATTATCATGTCGTTCATAAGGCAAACCTTTTGTAAAAATATCTGCAATCATTTCTTCGGTTGGAAGATAACAAATATTAATTTGATTATTTAAAATTGTCTCACGGATAAAGTGGTACTTTATATCTATGTGCTTGGATCTATTATGAAATACAGTATTTTTAACAAGCTTTAGCGCACTTTGGCTATCATTAAATAGTGTAATAGGAAAATTTCTTTCAGTTAATTCACAAAATAAATTTTTTAAATAAATTGCTTCTTTTGAAGCATCAGTTAAAGCCATATATTCAGCTTCACAACTCGAAAGAGCAACCGTTTTTTGTTTTCGTGTTTCCCAAGACACAGCACTGTTACCAATTTTAAAAACATAGCCAGTAAAAGATTTTCTATCTACATTATTACTGCCCCAATCGGCATCAACAAAACCTTGAATTATTAAATTAGAACATCTAAAGGTTAAACAAAAATGTTTTGTCGCCTTTAAATATTTCGATACGCGTTTAACACATTTCCAAGCTTGTTCAGAATGAGTTGTATTAAATTGACTCAAAAAATTTACTGCAAATTGTATATCTGGTCTTGTCATGATAGCAATATATAATAAACTACCAATTAATTTTTGATTATGATACAGAATTGTCACAAGTTTTATTATAAATTACTACTTTTGATACAATTGGCGTTTTTACACATTTACAATCTTCCATTTTATACAGTTTCAATAAATAATCGATATAATGAGTCTGATTTAGAGATATACAATTACTTTTAATTTCAACTTGCATGCCTAAACAGTTTTTAACTACTCCCAAATCTTTGATTTTAAAATATAAATTTAAATTTGTTCTCAAAAAACAAAGCTCTGAATTATTATTTGTAAAAATTAAAAAATCGTCAACATACGAAGCAATATAGGTAACAGATGAATTATTAAATTTGTAATATAAACATTGTTCCAAATTACATTTCTTATATTCTAAACTAATAATTACATTATTTATTTTTTCATTCCATTGACGAGCTGACTGTTTTAGGCCATAAACAGCTTTAGTCAACTTACAAACTTTATTTATAATATTGGGTTTAATGAAACCTTTTGGCTGTTTCATAAAAACTTTGTCTTTTAAATCGCCATTTAAAAAGGCTGTAGTAACATCGAAATGAATTATATTTAAATTAAGATTAACAGAAACTGCAAACAATAATCTTATTGTAGAATGTCTTGAAGTCGGTGAAAAGGTTTCATTATAATCTATACCTTCAACCTGTGTGAAACCTCTCGCCATTAATCGTGCACGAAACTTCTTTTATTTTCACTATTAACTTTCTTTTTAAATACCCACTTACAATCAACTGCATTTTCACCTTCAGGTAAATCACACAATGATCACGCATTATTTTCGTTGAAAGCTTCAATTTCTTCAGTCATAGCTTCTTTCCATTTTTCACCATCTAGACTGTTCAAGGCTTCCTCTACTGATTTTGGATTTTCAAATTCTTGTGCTGCACAAAAAAAGGTCACGTAATGTCCAAGACACGAGCTTTTGGAACTCTTTCTGATCTTCTAAGTTTAATTGCATTTTCTGGACTTGTTAATGGTGATTTATAATCATTCGAATTTTCGTCATCGCTTTCTGTCGAGTCTTCTTCCTGAACAAAGTCTTTTTCCCCCACTGAAGTGAGCGTTTCATTGCTTTTAGATGAACTTGCACCATTAATTTCATCTTCTTCTTTCTTCTCACATACATATTTATTTTCAGGCGAATTTATCACGATTTCGACCTTATTTTTATCTTTTTCTAAAAATATAACATCTCTACTTATCATTATTTGGTTGCTTACAGAATTGTATAGTCTATAGCCTTTTGTATGATCACTATAGCCAACCATAATCATTTTTGTTGATTTTTTATCCCATTTTGACTTTTTAACATTTGGAACATGAACCATAGCTTCACAACCAAACAACCTAATATGTTGTAAATTTGGTTTTTTACCAGTCCAAATCTCGTACGGAGTTTTATATTCTAGGACAGAAGTTATCTGTTTTTCAAGGAAGCAGCTGTATGAACTGCTTCAGCCCAGAATTTTTTAGGTAAATTGGCATCGAACAGTAAACAACGACCTTTTTCTAACAACGAACGATTCATCCGTCCGGATAAGCCGTTTTTCTCAGGCGTGTATGATGAATTGTTGTTGACAATTGTGTGTTGACAATCACACATGTATTTGATGAACGTTGTTTGATGAATTATACCATTTTTTATCAAAAGCCTTTTCATAGTGTTATTACAGTATTCAGTACCATTATCCGACCTTAAAATCTTGATTTTCTTACTTGTTTGTTGCTCTACCATGTTTTTGAATCCTTGAAATTTTTCCACCACTTCACTTTTAGCTTTCATAAAATATACAAACACCATTCTGCTATAATCGTCTTCAAATAATATAAAATATTTTGAACCACCAATAGATCTAGTTTCCATCGGACCACACACATCAGAATGTATGATTTCAAGCAATTCACTGGCTCTGGATCCTTTATTTTGAAATGGGATTCGAGACTGTTTTCCCTCATGACAAATAGAACTATTAGTATTATTGATATTTGACTTACCCGTGCACTGTAAGCCAATCACTGCACCATCCTTCATCTTTTTTAGATCATTATAATTGATATGACCCAATCTTCGGTGCCATGTTTCATAGTCAGTTGGCAGAAAAGTAGGTTTAGTCGAATGGTCCGTTTCTATTGTATTTAACTTGTAAACATCATTCTTCAAAGTAGCTGTTGCTACTACTTCATTATATTTGTTAATAATTTCACATTTATTATCATAAAACTTCACTTTATTTCCATTTTTGATTAATTGAGAGACTGACAACAAGTTTGCAGTTAACCCTATTACAAAATGAGCTTCCTTAACTACAATATCATGTTTGGAATTATTTACTATTTTTTGTAGTCGAACTTCTCCAATTGAAGAAACTTTAATCTTTTCTTTATTTGCCACCATAATTTCTTGCATTGGTTTAATTATGCGTTTATTTTCCAACCAGTTTTTGCGTGTAGTTAAATGTACACTTGCACCTGAATCCACGTACCAGTCCATGTTGCTGAAGTTTTTGCTCTAAAATGTCACCGAAAATGCGTTACTTTTCTTTTCTCTCCAAGTATTATGCGAATCGTTTTTCTCTCCTTTAAATTTATTTGGACACTTATTCTTAAAATGACCAAATTGTTTACAACCATAACATTTTATTTTGGAAATGTCAAATTTTCTATCATTGACAGTTTTATTGCCAACTTTGGGTCCATAATTAGAACTAGATACGCCGCTTCTCCCACTTAGCACTTTTTTCAAATTTTTTCCAAAGAAAGCTTTTCCAGCGCCTTCCTCTGGAATGTCCAACAATTTTGTCTTAATGGCGTCTGCTGTGACGTCAATTCCGGAATGCTCTATCGCCATGATCATGGGGCCAAATTTTTCGGAAGGGAGACAAGCAGCAACAATGAACCTACCCATAAATCGTCTACTTTGAAACCACTTCTATTTATTTTTGGGCATTTTCCATAATGATGTTAATATATTCTTCCATAGAGTCACAATCTTCATATTTCGGGGACACCAAATTTTTCAGCAGACCTATTTTTCTTCTGAAACATCATCGAACAATTTCTTCAAAGTATCCCATGCATCCTTCGCATTTTAGAGTCTCTTACATGCACATATAAAGAACTGTCCATTGTTAAAACCAACTTAGCTTTAGCTTTTTGTTGCGCATTAATATCCACGTTTTAACCACTTACACAATTCCATAAACCCTCGATTATTAGATAATTTTCAACCGCAAATGTCCATTCTTTATAATTTTCACGACCAACTAACTTTGGTATACTCGCGAACAAATTTGAATTATTAATTTTTATAATAAAACTGAAGCCACAGCCACTAAAAATTAATACCACAATGGCTCTACTGGGCGCATAACCTATTATGAAAAAGACAATGGTTTCTTTTCTGGACCAAATGAATAACTGACTTTATTTATATACAATTTAAAGTAATCAGTTCAGATCAGTATAAGAATAAAAACAAAAGTAACTAAATTATAACATGCGCAATACAATAATAAATTATTTGATATTTAACTGAAATATTAACAATATTTTACAAATAAATGCGATCTACAGATCAGGAACGATACCAAAAGACTGGCTGGTGTCGACCTTCATTGTGATTCCTAAGAAACCCAACGCAAGGCTATGTAAAGACCATAGGACTATAAGCCTAATGAGCCATACACTCAAATTATTTTTAAAAATAATTCACAACCGTGTGTATAAAAAACTGGACAACATCAGCGATACACAGTTCGGGTTTCGCAATGGAGTTGGCACGAGAGAAGCATTATTTAGCATAAACCTGTTGACTCAGCGCTGTTTGGATGTTAACAAGGACGTGTACGCCTGCTTTGTGGACTATGAGAAAGCATTTGACAGAGTCCGTCATGAACAACTTATCAAAATCCTGAGAGAAAAGCAAATAGATACCAGAGATGCCAGAATTATTGAAAACCTTTACTACGACCAAACAGCAAACATTAAGATAGACAATAAATACACGGAAAACAGCAACATCAAACGTGGTGTACGACAGGGGTGTATACTTTCCCCGCTATTGTTTAATATGTACTCGGAAGTCATCATGAGGGAGGCATTACACAATGAAGCATTACACAATGAAGCAGCTGGAGTAGTAGTAAACGGAGTTCCTATAAACAATATACGATACGCAGATGATACCGTACTGCTAGCAGAAAGTATAAATGACCTACGAAGAATGGTCCAAAAAGTGTATGAAACAAGTATCGATTATGGCTTGAATATGAACCTTAAGAAAACAAAATTCATAATCTTTACCAAAAAACCAAATCAAAATACTCAACTGATCGTAAACCATCAGATAATAGAGCGAGTCTATAAATATAAATATCTAGGAACCCTGATCAACGACAACAACGATTACTCATCAGAATTAAAAACGAGAATTGAAACAGCACGTAACACCTTCATTAAAATGAAGCAATTCTTTTGTTGCAAAACTTTAAGTAACCACCTTAAAATACGAATGCTAAGATGCTACATATTTACAATAATGCTCTATGGAATAGAAGCTGCCACTCTAACAAAACAAATGCTTAAAAAGATAGATGCCTTCGAGATGTGGCTTTACAGAAGGGTACTCCGGATGTCATACGTTGACAGAATTACTAATGAAGAAGTCTTACGAAGAGTCTCAAAAGATCTAGAACTGTCCCAAGAGGTAAAAATCAGAAAACTCCAATATCTGGGCCACGTAACGAGAGGTACAAGATACAAACTGCTACAACTACAAATACAGGGTAAAATAATAGGGAAAAGAAGCATAGGAAGAAGACGGATGTCGTGGCTTCGAAATCTTAGAGAATGGTTCAACTGTTCATCGAACGACCTGTTCAGGGCAGCAGCCAACAAAATAAAATTGGTCATGATGGTCGCCAACCTTCGCAAGAAGTCGGCACCTTAAGAAGAAGAAGACAAATAAAACAATTTGATTTAAAATTTTATACTTACTAATTTCACTAATATTTTTAAAAAATTAAATATTACAATAACGATTTTTTTATTTACAAGTTTCCAAAAACAAGATTTAAAATTTTCTATTAAAACACGCATAATATTGTAATATTGTCACTACACGAGCTTATAGTTTTTGGAGCACTCAAATGGCGTAGTGACGAGTCCAAGATAACTTAGGAAATGAAATACTCTTTTATGCGATAAAAAAAGTATTTATGTTTAATAAGCTTTTTATAACAAAGTACAATTAAATAAAAATGAAAGATAATTATTTAATATGATAAAAACTTACATAATTGGATTATTAAGCATTTTCACTAGTTTTACTTTACTGGACACTTTAAGACACTTATTAACACACTTAAGATCAGACTGTCTTTGGAGATAATTGGCGGAGCTTATATACTGATTTTTGAGGGTCAAATAGACCCATGTGATGGGTCTTTCACACTCCGTGTGAAATTTCAACATCCACAAGAGAGTGTAGTCATTCTGTTGATGTTTTCCAAAACGAATGGTTGATTACTATGGAAATTTGTTGGTGCCGAGCTGCAAATGCGTACCTAGTAATTAGAATGTGCGAGGATGTCTTAGTTGCATTTTGGTGATTCTTCGGATTCTCGTAAAGGGGGGTCTTGCTCCCAGATAACCTGGATCTCGTCCAATTGGCACTAAATCTGTGGAATCGCCATCTGTTTCACATTGGAGTTTTCTAGATCTCTGGGATACACATTGGACTACGCTGTGGTTGCGTGGGAAGGAACAATGTCGTCGTCAACGATGTAATTATTGAATCGTTTTACATTCGTTCGATGAAGATCAGCGGACATGCAAACATTATACGTTTTACTGATTCACGGCCCCAGGTTGAATACGGCGGAACAAGTTGCGCAAGCGTTGTCTTCGTGTGGCATACAAAGTGGTACTACAGGTGGTAGCGTTCGATTGGATGATAATGCTATCCTCGGGGTAGATAACATTATTTTGCACAGTTTTTTTATTCGTACAAAACAGTGGCGTAATCTCTTCATAGACTACATATGTTCTCGTCATTCGTTGAAGAGAAACATGAATTCTTGGCGGGCTCTACGAAGATGGGTCTTCAGGCTGGCTAATTCCTGGCTTCCCATCATCTGCAATTCCAATCTTCGCATTTGGTGAGCAGAAAAAAAGGATAACCCTCTCTGGTGTAGTTTCAGAGCATAGATACATACTTTCTCAACTAGTTTCCATGATGGCGAATCCCAGGACGTCGTCTTGACATGGGTTAACGGAAGTATAGGTATTTGCTTTATTTTGAATTTGTTTCTAATCTTCCACCTTTTGATCCGCTTCCATTATCATCTAAGTTGGCCTTTCTACAATTAGTTGATTGGGCGTCAAACAGTATTCCAAACAAAATATGTCCAATTAGTACTTAAATTACAAGTGGTACAATAATTTTTCGTTTTCTTAAAATTAAATTCTAATTCTACTAACAATTACACGGATGCTTCTTTTAATAGAGTTCGTTTTAAAATTGTTCAATTTAACAAAGTCTAAATTATTGGCACGTGTCAAGGTCGACATGCGCGGATTCTTTCAAGGTGACATTCCCTGGTGACATTGTAGGCGTGAGAACTGAAGATTATCGAGAAATTCCCACGCTAATAGATAAGTAGAGGGGTAGTACCATGGTATTATAAAAATGACGCGTGCGACTAATTAGAGGAGAAGTTATAGAAGAAGTATCAAGTTATCTTGCTGAAATAAGTACAGGTCCGGGCTAAGATTTTAGACTTTGTCAAAAGTATATAAATATTGTAAAATAAGTAACTAATGTTTAAACTTTGAAAATAAATCGAATAAATACAAATTGTGCGTTTTAATTACAAGTAAATGACCACCAGAGTGTCGAACCCACAACAATTGACTTGTGATGAGCCAAAGGGCCGCTGAAACATCTAACTGTAAGTACGACTTTTTGTACTAAATTACAACGTAAAATTTATGGTCATCACACAGGTATATGTTTACTATCATAACAATGCTGTGATAGACCAGTGTTAGTTTTATTATTTTTTATGTCTTATTGATGTTGTTTGAGCCTAATTTTAAGAAGTTGGAAGGATTGACCTATATAAACACAACCACAACTGCAAGGAATCCTGTAAATTACATTCGCATGGTTGGTATAGTCCATTTTGTCTTTAGTTTTTGAAAATATTAAAGTACCTAATGTTATTTTATTATAGAAAGCCAAAGGTACATCGTTGCAACAACTAGTAATTACTCTATTAATACGGTTTGCAATTAAAAGATGGTATGGGGTCCGAAAATATTTAACGTTAGGAATATTTTGTATTGTGCTATTGACATTATTAAACAGAATTTTGTTTATTAGTTGTAGTGGGTAATTATTTTTAATTAGTGTATTTTTTAGTTCAACTAGCCTATCCTGTTTAAAATCAGTACTTACTATTTTGTCAATTTTATTTTTAAACGTTTTAATTATATTGATTTTTTGAAGAAAACTGTGACTAGAATTAAAATTTAATAAACGATCTGTCGAAGAAGGTTTTTTATATAAATCTGTGAGTATTTTATGATTATTCGTTTCAGGTATTAATAAATCTAAAAAAGGGATTGAGTTGTCCTTTTCGATTTCGTATGTAAAATTTAGTAATCTATCAAAACTATTAAGTATATTTAAAGACTAATTAATACTATTCTTAGGGATACAAGTAAGAATATCGTCAACATATAAAAATAAAAAAAGGTTATAACAAATTTGATTTGTGAAAAATTTTAAAAGGTCATTCATAACAAGATTCGCAAAAATTGGGGATAAAGGGTTACCCATGGCTGAGCCCACTAACTGTTTGTAAAACGTGTTGTTGAAAGAAAAATAACTGTTGTCAAAAATTATTGTAATAATTTTGTAACGAACCCAAATTTCACCCGTTTTGAATGTTCATCGATTTATGCTTTTTCCGATCTGAAATAAAAGAAAACCGTTATAATTACATTGTACAATCATTTGTTAGGATACTTATCATCCTCCGATATACTTTTCTTCTTGTATTAAGTCCTTTTAGTCCTTTTAAACCGTTTGTTTACCGGCGAATTGGTCGTACTAACCTAAACTTTTCTGCCAAACAACTTTGTTCCGATTTAGTTCTGAAAATAAAAGTATTACGATCACAAATTATACATAATTACATATTTAACACTTACCTGAAACCGTAGAACATCCGTTTGGCCGCTTGTATAATTTCCTTGTCATCTTTTTGGGTATTTTTATTGCACAATTACACGTCCAGTTCCCATGCTAAAAAATTACTAAGTAAATAAATAAAGTACGTAC
>SSSI01007758.1:0-31315 GCA_004796505.1 Oryzaephilus surinamensis | reverse complement strand
TTTTCCGGGACAGTCCCGAATTAAAGCCTCATGTCCCGCACTAATATATGTCCCGGAAAATGTCCCGTATTACATAATTTATAAATTTATCATATTCATATCATGTGAATAATATAATATTCGAATATATTTTTGGCTTGTCTACAGCCAAAGTGGAACTTACAAGTGCAGTGTGTAGTTTGTCGGTTTGTAGTATTACTGTATTACATATTTTGTCAGTATTAATTAATTTCTGGAAACTATATTTTAAATTTATTTATTGATTTGCGAGTATATTTTACATATAGGGCCCGCTCTAGGGACGGACATTCCGGACATTTGCCGGGGCGCAATTAGTGTGAAAAAATATTAAAAATTTAAAAATAGAATGAAAATTAAAAATCAAAAACATTTCGGACATCATTGTAAAAGACGCTTCTTTTATAATGATTTTGTTTAATGACTATTTAGATGCTTTTTGATTCGTATTTTGGGCACAAAAAAAAATGTGTCCTTGAAGCAAAAAAAAAATTTCGCCTGCGGCGCTTTAGCCGGGGGGCTTACGCCCCCCGGACCCCCCTCTTCTATCGTCCTACACTATCTATTACATTCGGACACTTTCTGTCCCGCATTATATTTCGTTAAAAATGGTCACCCTAATCTAAGGCAATATTTTTATAGATGGACATAAATCTCACCCCCAATTAAAAAAAGAAACAGGAATTAAGCACAATTATTTTACAAATTTATCAACTGCATAATCAGGATTTCAATTATTTAAATGGCAAAAATCTATTTACATTTATTATTACTGTTTACATTAAAAAATAATTCAATTCTAAAATATATCTACAAAATTAAAAGAAAAAATTTAAAAAAAAATAACCCCATTTGATAATAGTTATTGCTTCTTTTGAAAATTATTTATTTACCTACATTTGAAACTAGTTGCTGCTATTTCTAAGGGGTAGTTTATTTTCAATTAAATCGATAATTGGTTATTATGGATGAATACACCTATATATAATATAATAGTGAGGCAAAAACACACGTGATACCACCAAATTGGGGTCAGAAATTCATAATTTTTTTTTATTAAAAGGAATAGGTTCTTAAAATAACAGCAACTTAACAATTTTTCTTTAAAAATGAACAACATTTATTTATAAACTAATTACGTGTGTTGAAATTGGTCACATAAATTTCTTTTTTCAATTAAAATAAAGCTAATTTAGCAAAGCACCAATTTTTTTATAATTATATAGTTAAAAGGTAAAAATAAAACTAAATTTATACACTAAAAATTACAATTTAATCTTGGTATATTTGATGGTAAGACAAAGGAAAATATTTTTATCATTTTAACTACAATTTTTAAGGCTATATTCAAGTTTTCTCTTTTTTTTTCATTTTTATACACATAATATACTTATAAATAAAAATGATTTTATCTTCTTGACACATAATTATTCACAATAACAATTAATTAATATTTTTAATACATCGATAATAATAACAAAATATAATAATAGTAATATTGAAGCAAATATAATAAAGGAACAGAAAACAACCACCCTTTATAAGGATTTTTCTCTCTTATCACACGTTTTTCCATCTTCATGATATGATAACTATACATAATTTGTCATTATTTGTTCCACTTATGTATTTTCCAATTAATTAACATAAAAACAATAACAAAAACCACATTAAAGTCGCAGATAAGACCCCTCCGCCCCCCAATTGCAATCTACATATTTTTTTTTTTAATAGAGAATACAACATTCAGGCTCAAAAAATTAAAAACTATATATTATTTTTAAATTGATTTCACTTTTTTTGTTTGTCTAAAATCTACATCGGAAATTCGACAATCTTTTCTTATATTACACAAAATCTCCACTTTACTACTGCAAAAATTTGTTTTTTTTTTCAAATGTTCAAAAAATAAGCAAGAAAAACAGCAAGTTCGAAATAATAACGTCATAAACAGGACTTTATATAATAAAGTCTTGATTTCACTTAGCATAATTTATTTAAAATGACGTATATAGTGAATGTTTGCAGTTTAAACTGGTAAACTTGTATTTATTTTAATATCTTTCGCCCCCCTTTTATAAAAAAAAATAATAATAAAACCTACAAAACTATTGCATGTTAATTTATTAAATAGTTGGTGTTTTTATTTTATTTGTTTGCTATTTTTAACTACTTATTTTTAGAACATCACTTTAGAATTTAAATATATATTTATATATAATACATTATAATTATAACATAAAAATAAAACTACTCAGATCCGACGATTTTATACATTTTCAGCTAGAATTTAAATTAAAAAAAAATGCATAAAATTGTGTTAATAAGCTCTTGTACAATTAGAATTCAGTTATTTATAATTAAAATTGAGATTGAAAATTAAAAATATATGACTAGTACGACATCTATTGTTGCAGCTGCCCTTTTTTCCAAATAACATAAAAAATCTCTTATCAATTATTAGTTTATTTATACATATATGTATATATATATAATATTGATTGTGAAAAATATACCCATTTATATATTTATACATATATACTTATATATATTATTTATGGAAGGTAAGCATCAAAGGCAGCTCAAAATAAAATTAAAAAGTAGCCTAAAACACGTCTTGAATTTGTCATACTAATTAAATAATTGGACATTCTGCACACACACAGACAATTGGTTTTTCCACAAGAAAAACTATTTAATGTAAATAGCGAGAGATATAGGGCAACTATTATACAATATATACAATACTAATAAATAATAATAATAATAATACAATTAAAAATATACACCAGGGGGAATTCTACAATCAAATTTGACAATTGATTGTAAAAAATGAAATATATAATGGGACAATTCTCTCTTTCATACAACAATTTTTGTTAATTGAAATAGTGCAGATTTTGTCCAATTTAGAAGCAAAGAACAGACGCGCGCATTTGGAAGAGCCATTTAATAATATTTATAATAATTTTTGTTTTTTATTAAATTTTTTTGTTGTTTTTCAAAGATGGCAGCAAAAAGTTTTTAAAAAACAGAAAACTAGCCTGAGAAAATGGCAAGGCTACTTTTGCACAAAATAAAACTAAACACAAAACGCACAATAACTCTCAAATAAATACATAAATGATGATATTTTTTCAAAATTCGGCAAATTCTTTAGCACATTTCTCTGTTGATGAAATACGTAATGCTTCTTCTTCATAATCATCAAAATTACTTGTATCACCTGGTCCTTTACAACGTGGTATAAATGGTGCTTCAATTTTCTTTTGGAATATTGCGATCCAATCAGTTGATGCAAACCATTTATGTCCTTTAATATCATTAACGCCAGCTTTTAAATTGCCATAACGTTTTGTTAAATCAACTTGCAATAAATTACGTAATAAATCTTTTAAATCTGAACCAAAATGCGATGGAAAACGGACTTTTCCACTAACGATTTTCTCATAGATTTGTATTGGTTGATCAGCGAAAAATGGTGGATAACCAGCTGCCATTTCATATACTAATACACCTAATGCCCACCAATCGACGGCCTTATTATAACCTTTACTTAATATAATTTCTGGTGCCAAATATTCTGGTGTACCACATAATGTCCATGTACGTCCTTTGACACGTTTCGCAAAACCAAAATCAGTAACTTTTAAATATCCTTGTGAATCGATCAATAAATTTTCCGGTTTCAAATCTCTATAAATCAAATCCAAATAATGTAAATATTCAAATGCTAATACAATTTGTGCAGCATAGAAACGTGAATGTGGTTCAGAGAAACGACCAACTTTACGTAAATGTGAAAACATTTCACCGCCTGGTACATATTCCAATACCATATATAAATTTGAATTGTCTTTAAAATGGAAACGTAAACTTACTAAAAATGGGAAACTGATCGCCTGTAATATACGTTTCTCATTTAATGTATGTTCAACTTGTTTCAATTTAACAACTTTTTGTTTATCCAATATTTTCATAGCGTAATATTCTTTTGTTGGTTTATGTTGTACAATCATAACACGTCCAAATGAGCCAGTACCTAATGTTTTTATACGTTCGAAATCATCCAAACTGGCCGTATTTGTTGGATTCTTTTTCCATTTCTCTTCAAAGTCTTCTTTGGCTTGGTCAAGGAATTCCTTGACACTTTCAGCACTGTCCACTTTTTTGTTTGCCGTTGCGGCATTGTTGCCCATCTTTTGTACCTTTAAACCTTCCAGGGCTAACTGATTTTTCTTTGTATTCTACTACCACCAACCTCCAGCAAATACCAAGCTTTGTAAAACTCGGTTTTGCTTGCAACACACACACAGCCACACAGAAAATATGCACTCCAAAAGACAAAATTTCTTCAATTTTTTTAACACTCAGTAACAACACCACTGCAACGTTTTTTTTCTGTGTGTCAACACAATTTTAATACACCCATTTTATAAAACACTCAATTAAAAACACAAATATTATGTTGTATTACGATAAAATGGCGGTGCTCAGATTTTCAGTTTCACTTTTGGATATTGGAAGCTGAACAACACCGCTAGCTAGTCAATCAACTAATTACTATAGTGTATTACAGGTGGCGACACTATTGTTAGACATCTGGTGGGCAAGTGTCAAACTTGCACCACTATTCAAATTATTACAGATTACTTACTATTTTATGGAATTGTTTTAATTTTTAAAATAAATCATTCGTCAAGTTGAATAAACAATTCCATTCCAGGAATATAAAAATAAGAAATTAATGTGCAAACAACAATTTATTTAACCATATTGTAGAGTAGTATATGGAATTTTTCTATAAAACTATGACAAAATTTTTGTTCCCGTATTTATTTGTATTTATCATAAATTAAATACCGGTATATTATTATAATTTCTGACTATTATTTGCTATTATCATTATGTATGTAAAATTTGATATTATAAATCAAGAACCCATATTGCGCCGACAATATACGATATTCAGCGAATGTAAATTAAAAATTCACCTTGAATGTTCGTAACCAATAGAAATGGAGCAAGCTTTCCTCTTCTACTAGCCGTTGTAAATATGGTATACGTTCGTACATCTTTCTCTTTTGTCGTTTCCCTTGCTTACGTGCTGGTTTAGTTTGTTGAGTGCACACATTCTTACACCAAGCTTTTGCTAAGCGAAAATTTTTTTCCACTTTTTATTTAAATCAGAAAAAAAATTCAATTATAAACAATGGCCGATAAAGTAGCTGAACAAAAGTAAGTGTTGATTAGAAAAAGATTTGTGTTGGTTTTCATAGTTTTTATTATGAAAAAACGTGTCTTTGTTTTGGCGGCATCGGTGAGAGTGTGGCTGTTGGTTAGATACATATATATATGTATATGAGTGTGTGTGTGTGTGTGTGTTTGTACGGGAAAAAAAGCCGGTGTACCGGTTTTCCGGTACCCTTTTTATATTAATTATTAAATTAATCAATCAATATTTATTTCCGTTTACATACAACGTCATTTTTCATGTATTAAAAAATTTGAATAAAGAAATATTTAAAGAGTGATTCAAAATTTTCGTGTAAAAACCGTTAACACATCAAAGTTATCTATAGAACTTGTACTAGTATGAATTTTTATAAAATTAATCTTATTTTTAAAGCTAAAATATTCTATTGTTAAAAATTTCCTGATGCGGTTCGTTAATTATTTCAAAATGCAAAGGTGAATGCACCTTCCTTGTAAGTTGAAAGACGCAAGTTCCAGTTTTGTAACCTCATTGATGTCTTATATATGCATGTGTTGGTGTATAATGATGAATATATTGTATGTACATAATGTATAAATACAATTTTTTTTTGTTCGTTATTTAAGACAAGTCGAATCAACTGTTGAGGAAGTTGTTGATAAGGCGAAAGTGGCCGCTAAAAATACAACAACAGAAGAAGCTTCAGAAACAACAGAAGACGAAGTGAAATCTGAAAATGGTAGTAAGGATGCACAAGCAGAAAATGGTGAAGAAGATAATGAAAAATCTTGTAAGGATGCAGAGAAAAATGGTTCAGACGCTACCGGTAAGTAAATGACGCCATATATGTATATAGGCAACCACCAATATACCAATAATAAATTCAATTTAATGAAACACCCAGCTATATATTTAGTCAGTTTTAATTACTTAAAAATTGATAAATTAATATTAGCAATTTAGTTTCAATAAAGGCAGGTTGAACGTATTGGTGCCAAATAAATAATTGAATAGTTTTTGTGAATGTATGTGACCAACAATACATTCTGTTTTATTTCTTTTAGATAAAGTATGCAGCATTAAACGGAAATCAACAGGGGCCGCTGATGCCACCGATGGCACCACCCCAACCGAAGGTGCCACACCGGAAAAGAAGGCAAAATTAGATGAAACTGCTGAAGCAGAATCGAATGGTGAAGCCGAAGTGGCTGCTTAAAATTATTCAAATTTAAATATTTTCTTATAAGTTCATTTTAGTTTTTACAATTCCCTTATTAAGTTGTCTAGTTTTTTTTTTGTATCGTATATATAATGATAGACGTCATTCATTTTCCACTTTTTCCTAAAATTACCTAAACGTTTAATGTAATAAGTGTAACTAACTATATTTTTTTCATATTTTTTTATTCATGACATTACACCACGAATTAATTTTTATCAGTAGATTTAAAAAGAAATGCATTTATTTTTTAAGTAGCTGTTTAATAAAATTAAGATGTAAGTAAATATAAATGGCATACTGAGAATTTGTGCTAAATGTAATGGTGTTGTAATTTTACACAGTTTTTTAGAAATGTATGCCAGTTAGTTCTCTTTTGTATCTCATTTTTTAATTTTTAATTTCGGTGCTCTTAGTAGTGTACTTAATTTTTCTCGACATTTTTTTCGTGTTTATTTTGTATGATAATTGACGTAACATTTTTATTTTATAACATGAAAAAAGGCTAATTTTCTGTTACTTGTAAAGTACTAAAAGAAAATTATAAGTGGTGAATCTCTCCAAATCGGACTTAACTCTGCTGCCATTACCTTAACTATACTATATATAAAACCCAGTGCATTTCTGAATGTGTTCATATCAAAATAAATATGTAACAATAAACATTTAACTAATTTTGTATTACGGAAACTATTCTTTTTGATAAAAAAAAACGTTTCACAAGTATTATTCTCGTCAAAATATGTGTTTTAATGGCCAAGTGGTACAAATATCTATGTAATATTGCATTTTATGAGTGGTATATGGCAATAAAGAGTTAGTTTCAACATAACATACTGAATTATTACTTTCATTTTTTATTTTAAACTTCCCACTTTTAAACTAAATATAAAAATCCCTAGATTGAAATTGTTGCTACACTAGCATTTTGACAGTATAAATACGTATACATTATTTGTGACGTCACAAGAACAGTTTGTTGTTTCTAGTGGTGGTGGTGGGAGAAATATGACAAGCATCCGCCGGTATAAGTAAATAATCCGTGCTTTTAATTCAATATTCAATATTTCTCTTCATTCCACAATTATACCGGCTGTGAGCTGTTATTTATATTATTAATAGTAACCGATCCGATAATACTATCAGGCAAATAAAGAGTGTCAATCAGTAAAGTGATTTGCGTTGTTAAAGAAAACATGTTTCGACCGGGCTTATTTATTTTTTTCGCTATTATAGCGATAGTTAGTGCTGATTTCATCCGGTAATAATAATTAAATAATCTTTTACAAGTACTTAAACGAATTTTGTAATTAGAGTACCTTTGCAACGTTTCAAATCAGTTCGAAGAACTTTAGAAGATGTTGGAACTCAAGTTCAGCAAGTTCGTCTAAAATATTCCAATCAAGGACCAGTTCCAGAACCATTAAGCAATTATTTAGACGTAAATTAACAAAATTAGAATGTTTGGTTAATGCGTAAAATATATTATGTTTATTATAGGCGCAATATTATGGGGCCATCAGTATTGGAACGCCGCCACAAAAGTTTAACGTTGTTTTTGATACAGGATCATCAAATTTATGGGTACCTTCCAAGAAATGCCACATGACAAACATTGCTTGTTGTAAGTAAAAAGGTCCAAGTTCACGTATTATCATCTGTTTGTTTTTTTGTACAACGATTACAATGTTGATCCCAATTTAACAAAAAAACAATATTATTTTAGTACTTCATAACAAATACGATGCCACAAAATCATCAACATATAAACAAAATGGTACTGATTTCGCTATCCAATATGGTTCGGGCAGTCTCAGCGGATTTTTGTCCACCGATGTTGTTTCAGTATGCAATTTTAATAATATATTTAGAAAAAATTGTAGATTCATGTGTATACAGGTAGGTGGAGTTGCTGTACAAGATCAAACATTTGCTGAAGCATTAAACGAACCAGGATTAGCATTTGTTGCTGCAAAATTTGATGGAATCCTCGGAATGGCGTATGATCGTATTTCTGTAGATGGTGTTAGGCCAGTTTTTTACAATATGATCGATCAAGGAAAAGTTTCACAGCCGGTATTTTCATTCTATTTAGACAGAGATCCGGAAGCAAAAACTGGCGGTGAATTAATTCTTGGCGGTTCGGATCCAGCCCATTACAAAGGCGATTTCACATATTTGTCAGTTGATAGACAAGCTTATTGGCAATTTAAAATGGATTACGTTCAAGTTGGAAGCCAGAAGTTTTGTTCAAATGGCTGTGAAGCAATTGCTGACACTGGTACTAGTTTAATTGCTGGTCCAGTTGATGAAGTAACTAGTATTAATAAAGCTATTGGTGGTACTCCGATTGCCGGTGGTGAATATATGGTCGATTGCAGTTTAATTCCGAAATTGCCAGTGATTACATTCAATTTAGGTGGTAATGCGTTCACACTGGAAGGCAAAGATTACATTTTAAGGGTTAGTTAAGGATTTTTAACTATTATGAGAATAATTTATTCTGTTTTTATTAAAGGTTTCTCAAATGGGTAAAACTATTTGTTTGTCTGGTTTTATGGGCATTGATATACCTCCACCAAATGGTCCATTATGGATTTTAGGTGATGTTTTTATCGGAAAATTTTATACTGAATTTGATTTAGGCAATAGTCGTGTTGGTTTTGCTAAAGCCAATTAATTTTATTAAATTTTTCCTGCTAAATATGAACAAAAATAGTTTAGAAACAAGTTGTGCTGATTTTTTTTAATGTTAATAAAATATTAAAACAAGTTTTTTTAATTTGTTTTGTTGATTTTTATTTTAGGAAAAATCTTACATGAAATCCACTCTAAATTATTAATAAAGACAGATACTCTATTTTTACCTAAGTTTGAAATTTAATATTTGTTTAAAAAAAGAAACAAACAAAGTAAAAGTAATTATATAAATTATGTACATTTACGTTTTTTAAAAATCTTAATCATAATATTATGTACTCCTAATTATTTATATTTAAATTAAGCCTTTTGAGGATTAACTGAACTACTACTAGATGTCACTTTTTTACTGTGTCTTATTTTCTTGACATACGCTTCAATAAGATTCTTGATTTTTGTTGGATTTATTTCACCAGATTTGTTATGACAAATCTACAAAAGATAAAACACAATTATTTAAAATTTCACTTAAGAATTTAATAAATATATACTTTTGGTACTGCTCTTCTTAAAATATCTTTATATTCCTCTTTATTTATACGTTTTTTATTGTAATGCGGCTTTAATACAAGCTTTACTTCCTCAACAACACGTTCTTGTCGATTTAATTTCTTTAAAAACTACAGAAAAAAATACATTAATAACTGTGATTTAAAATCAAATTTGTTTTTACCTTGTCTTTAACTTGCATTTCTACAGCAGAGTTCGGCAAATCATCTAAAATCTTTAAATTATCTTCATCTAACTTGACACCAACTTGTTTACTTCCACCTGAATAAAAATGAATCAATATTATTATGAATCAACAAACCACAAAAGTAATTAAACAACCTTTCGTTGGTGTTATCGGCTTTTTAACCACCGGTGGTGTAAACTTAATTTTCGTATCAATTTTTGTTTTATTCTTATTATAAATCGGCGATCCAAATAACGCATCAAATGTACTTTGGATTTTTGTTGGCGATGATGATTTAACCACTTGTTTAACGGATTGTTGTTTCGGTTTCTCGGCTGGCGGTTCAAATAAATCCTCATAATCACTACTACCCGGCGAATACGGTGAATCCAAATCCATATTATTGCTTTCGTCACCATTTTGTGAACGATTCTTTCTATTATTTACATTAGTTTTCACCATTTTAACCGGTGATGATGATGATTTACTGATTGATTTTGTTGGTGAAATAATACGTTGTTGAATTGTTGCCGGTTGTAAAAGGCTTGTACTAAGTATATTTATACGATTCGGTGTTATATTGGAAGAAACTGGTGTTGTTGTTATTAAAGAAGTGGCAATTGTTGTTTGAACAATACTTGTTGGTTGTGTTTGAATTGGTGATTTACATAAATTCGATTCGGGCGTTGCATGTATACTACTTTGCGAATCGGCCGGTTGTATATCAGCAAATGGTGGCGTTAAAGATTCTTGTACATCATTGATATTACTCTCTTCAACAATATCCTCTTGTTTGCCATCATTTTGTTGTTCGTTTGTTGGTAATTGTGGTGTTGGTGAACGTGATTTCGTCGGTTCGAATGGATCGTATGCATCTGGCGAACTGGGTGGTGAATTTGGTGGTTCTGGTGGTGTATTTGGTCCTTTATTGTATTCATCTTGTACATCATCGTCATCATTTGTTTCTAAATCATCTGGTTCATGTAATGGATTATTAATAGCACGTAATGTTGGTTGTTTTGCTGGTAATAAAAATTTCACTTGTGGTTCTGGTGGCGTTTTCGGACCAATTGCATAATTATTAGGACTGGCAACTTGTTGTGATGAATCACAAACCACTTTCTGTACATTATTTTCACCATTATCACTATCACTTAACACAATTATATCTTTTGGTGATGGTGTCAGTTCTTTAAATGGTGAACGTTCTAAATCGATTATAGCTACCGGTTTAATATTCGGTATTTCTTTCTTTTTCTTTTGTTTTTTATCTTTTTTTTGTATTTTCGATTGTTGTTGTGTTGATGTTGTTGTTATTGGCGGTGGTTGTTGATCCACTTCTTCGTCCTCTTGTACCGTAATATCTTTTTTACTACGTCTTGTTGTTGTTGTTGTCACATCACGTGTTTCATTTTCCTTATTAAAACTAACACTAACTAAAATATTATCACCAGAAGCGAAAACTTCTTTAGATGGTGGTGGTGTACGTTCACTATTTCTTCTTCTACGGTCTTTGTTCTTTTTTTCCGATTTTTTTTTCTTATCCTTCTTCTTTCTATTATCATTATTTAATATTACAGTTAAATTGTGTGGTTTAACAGTTTTTTGTTGTTGTTGTTGTTGATCTAAAACACGTGGCGGTGTCCATGATGGACTCAAATGACGAATTTCAGGTGTTCGTGAACGTGATAAGGACGGTGTCCAATCCCTTGTACGCCAATCACGTTTTTTTCTTTGTGGTGTTGTACTTCGACGGGATTTTTTCGAACGTTCACGACTCTTACGTTTTTTACTAGCACTTGAACTGCGTTTTCGTTTTTTTGTTTTCGATCTGTCTGGTGGTGTAAAGGAACGTGAACGTGTTCTACTACTACGACGATTTCTCGATCTGGTACGTGAACGGCGACGCTTTTTATTATCAGATCGTCGTGTGGATGGCGGTGGCGGTGTAACGGAATTATTTTTCAAACATACATCCCGTCCGAAACGATCTTTTATCCGTCTTGGATTCAGAATTGCACGCACATCGTAACGTTCAATTTCTTTACGTTTCTCTTTCTTTTTTTTCACCGGTTTTTCTTTCGGTTGTGATTTACTACGTTCACGATAATTACGTTCTTTATTACTTTTACTTAATTTTTTAAATGAAGACTCTTTATTTTGGCTTCCATTATTATTCTCTTTGTTAGCCTTTTGTTTCTTCTCTTCTTTCTCTTCTTTTTTGTTTTCCGCTTCTTGTTTCTTTGCTTTTAGCTTATCGACAATTTCACCTTCTTCGAAATCCTCTGGACGTGTAAATTCAATTTCCGATTCTTTTGCATTTATTTCCAATGCATCTCCATCGTTGTTTGTCTTCAATTCGTGTGACTCATCAAAATCGTTACGGTCTTCATCTGAAATCATTTCGGTGTCTAATCCTTCTAAACCTTGCCTATTATTATTATTGATTCTTTCATCTAAACATGGCGTGTAACTTCGTTCTTCTTCACTAACTATATCCTCTGTCATATTCCTTAAATCACTGATTTCAAATGACTTTAAATCCTTTTTAACGATATTTTCATCCTCTGAATCACTATACAATCCTGAACTAATTTTTTGTTCATTTTTTGTTGTGTTAGGCGATGAACTGATTTCACCAACTTGATTTTCATTCAATTCCAAACCAATATCCGTATTTTTTGCCATATTTATACTTTCTTTAGAATATATATTGAAATTTGGACAACCATCTTCCGTATCTAATTCCTCATCATCACTTTTATCTTTATTTATTACGACTGTAGTAGTCGAAGTTGGTAAATCCACTTTTGTTGTTGAACTGACTGTTGTTTCTTCAACTTTTTCCGTATCAATCACCATATCCAATTCTGAATCGTTATTTTCATCATCACTAGTCAATTGTTGTGGTTGTTTCGGTGAATTTTCTTCCACTTTACTTGTACTTACTGTTTCTATGTCACTATAAATGTCAATATCTGATCCACTATCATTATTTCGTTCATTATTTTCACATAAATTGTGTTGTGTACAATCATTATTTTGGGAATTATCTTGTAAACTATTACTGTTACTATTTGTTGTTGTTTCAACTGTTGATGTTGGTTGTGAATGATTTTCTACATTACTATTCACTTCATTATTCGTATTTGGTGTTTGTTTACCAATTGGTTTATTAATATTATTTAAATTTATATAATTATTATTACATGATATTTGAAATTTACCATTTTTATCTAATGAGAAACTAGTTGATTTTGCAAAAAATTGCGTTTGTATATCTAAAATACTGCTTAATACATCCGAACTGGTAGGAACATTTGTTGGTGGAATTATTAATGTTTTTTTACGTGCTAAACGACGCATTATACCAACATCGTTATGATTTGGTGCACGACGTATTAAAATCTCTCCATCTACATAATCTTCATCTTCAATTGGTGAATAATAACCGGGTAAATCAAATAAATGTAATTGTGGTACACCATTTTGTACATTAAACGGTAAATTACTATTTAATGAATCATTATTACGACGTTTCGATGTTGATTTTTTCTTTTTGCATTTCTTCTTCTGTCGTCTTCTTCGACGTTTTGCAGCAATTTGTGATCGAACACGTTCAATTCGTCTAGTTCTCGGGAACAATCTGTGCTTATCAAAAAAACAAAGAATTTAATTAATTTTGTGGCAGAAATAAAAAAAAATTCTACCTTAAATATTTATTTATAATGTAAATTACAATTCATATAAAATGTGTATGAAAAAAATGGATTCACCTATTATTCCTATTTCTTGGTAAACTGGTTACATGTTGATTACAAGTTTCACAAAACCATTCACCCTGTGGCACGCCATCTAGCGGTGGTGTTAAACAGTACAAATGGTAGCCATGATCACAACCATCGCACAACAACATCTCCTCTTCATCGTTACTCGAACCACAAATTTCACAAAGTGTTAAATCTTCAAACGAAGAGATTACAATAGCATTGAAGGAATCATCGTTTTGCAATTGTTGATTATTTGGTTCTTTAATTATCACTTCCCTAACAATTTTTCCATTAAATTTCGACCGTACAAATACTAATTCATATTTTTTTCGATCCACTGGACATGTATTCATATTTTTCGACCATTCTAACAAACAATCTAAACAAAATTGATGTTGACATGTTACTGGTGTGGCAGTTTCTTGATTTTTAAACGACAATAAACAAATAGGACATTTTTCTGATTGGCTGTTACTATCACTTGATTCTGATTCTGAATCGCTAATTAACCGATGCACTTTCTTCGGATGATACATTATTTCCGTACTCGATGTATCCGAATCAGAATCCGAGTCCATTTTCTTTAAAAATTTCAAGACAATATTGAATAGGAAAACTCTAATTTATTTTGTAACTTACTACCGGTCTACGACGTTTATTTGTCATAAGAATTAAACTAGAGCTGCTGGTATCCGAATCTGAGCTATCTGGTAAAATATTTAACACTCTTCGCTGGAATCTACCAATTACTGGACTGGTTGGACTGTGCATACTTCGGTTTGATGATTCGGAACTTGTGCTGCCAAAAGGACTGGATCTTTTTCTGCCAATTGGACGTGGTATAGCATCCTCATCGCTGTCTTCCAACATCTTTTTATATTACAAACTCTAGCTAATTCCAATATAATTTTTATATTAAATTTACATATATTGATGTAACTGTCATTTTTTTCTTACCATCAAGAAGCCATTTGTTTTTGACAATTCGTAGCGCGTTCCGCGTTCGTAGAAGATAGAGCTGTTCGATTAATGCACCGAATGTATTTTTATTCTTTTCTAACACTCATCATTTTGTTACTCCGAAGCGACTTGGAGTATATGAACAAAGTAAGGTAATTTTACAAAATGGTGGCCACGTAGTGGTTCTTTCTTTTGCCGTAGCGCTTTTGTAACGCTTTGGATTTAGAAGTAATTTTTTATTAAAAAATGGGACGAATGCACGCACCTGGGTGAGTTAATGCAATAAAAACAACCCTTTTGTTATCATTAGTTTATTTATTATACAATTAACTTAATTTTTGTTAAAATTTCCGTTAATGTATATTTATGAGTTTGAGGTTATATTGCCCATGTGGTATTCTAATAATTTCTTGTTTCCAGCAAGGGCATAGCCCAATCGGCGTTACCCTACCGCCGTAGTGTACCCACATGGCTAAAAGTCACTCCAGAAGAAGTGAAAGATCATATTCTTAAATTGGGTAAAAAAGGTTTAACCCCATCGCAAATCGGTACGTCTAAAAACTTATTTTATGGTCAGATTTTAATCAATATTTGGCAGGTGTTATTTTGAGGGATTCCCATGGAGTGGCCCAAGTACGCTTTGTATCCCGTAACAAGATCCTCCGTATTATGAAGTCAATGGGACTTGCTCCAGATCTACCCGAAGATCTGTACTATTTAATCAAAAAAGCTGTTGCTATTCGCAAACATTTGGAACGCAATCGTAAAGATAAAGACAGCAAATTTCGACTTATCTTAGTTGAATCACGTATCCATCGTTTGGCAAGATATTACAAGACGAAAAATGTACTTGCTCCAAACTGGAAATACGAATCCAGCACAGCATCAGCTTTGGTTGCTTAAATGTAAGGGATAAATATTTTTGTTTTATAAGAAATAAACAACTAAAAGTCGAGGAAAATTATTTTTATTTTAATCATAATTTAATTGAACATTTTTCCATTTTTCAACTAGTTTTGATACACCTTTTTTCTTCATTGCCAATCCTTGAGTCAATTTCACCTGAAAAGCCAACACATTTCAATATTTTTTTTTCTTTTTAACAATGTGAAGACTACCTTGTTTTTCTTTTTCTTCTTTGCTATTTCTAAACTAGCTTGTTCGTTAATTTTTTGCGTGTCTTCTACAATATTTTGCTCTGTTGGTGAGTTTGTGCATTCAATAGCTGCTATATCATTATAAAAAGAATCTAATGCGCTATCTAAACTCTCCTAAAACAAGAAACTATTTCATATAAAACGTAATTTATGAATGCACAACTATACTTTTGGATTCGACTCATTCGTATCGACGCCAGGTGGTAACGGTTCACTATTTTCATTAAAGTTAGCCTCTTTTGAAGAGGTTTTTTCTGTATCTTTGCTAATAATCGGTGGTGGAGGCGGTGTTGGACTTCGGATAACTGGTGGAAGTGGTGGTGATAAATCATCATTAACATCTACTGGTGGTGGTGTTGTACTAAGGTCCATAGCTTCGTCGCGACGCACCACATCCAACTGTGGATATTCCCATTGACTTTCACCAGTTGTTTCATTACGATAATAATATCTTTTATGTGATCTAAAACATGGTCGGAAGCAAAACAAAAACAGTGTAACAACTTTAAGCAAAATCAATGTCAATTTTAAACTAATTACATAATTATTTTTGAGTGCAATTTACTAGTTAAACTAGTAAGTTTAGTACTATACCTGCATTACAATGTTTAATACTATAAATAATTTGATGTCTGTTGTACAATTGTCGAATCTAAACATAAAAAAATACATTAAAATTTATTTTAAAATTACAAATATTATAAATTTTTAAGTTCAGGTACAATTAATTTGAATTACAAACCTTTATATGAGAAAAATGTTAAATATTTTATGAATTAATTTAAAATATTGAACATGACGAGTTAATCTTCAATATATATATATTTCCTAGTGGCTTTTAATTAATTTTTTAAACTTAATTATGATGAAAAATGCATCAATAACCGCGCGCCATATATTAACAAATTTAAAATCGGTTTCTCGTTTATTATGGATATTTAGATAATATTTATACATATATATAAAAAAAATGGTTTGTTTTAATTTGGCTTATCGACTAAAGGTATATTTTGCTAGTTATTGATACAAAGTTTAATTAAAAATAATATACGTATATTCTCACCTGTAACAAACCAGAAGTGGTTGTCCATATCTCCGTCGTAAATTTTTAATAAATTAGGTACAATGGGATTGTAAAAGGAAGGGACAAATTTGTTCTCAATAAAATTGTTTAATCTTACCTATCCCATTGCAATAGCCAACCATCTGGTGTTGCATCTTTTTCTAAATTAATTAAATTTGAACATGTTTCATTTAACCAACTTTCTAAATATGATAATTTCAAATCACCACTCTTCATTGCCGTGAATAAAGTCTAAAAAGCCAATTCATCATTACATTACTTAAAAAATTGTAAGATTTCTTTACGTCTGCTTGTATTATCATTGTGTGTACAGGACTAGGTGAATTAAATCCTTCACTAAGAAAGCCTAATTTTTCCTTTAAAGTTTCATACAAATTTTCTACATCTTCTTTGATATCTTCGCTTTGGTCTTCTGATTTTTCAAACATGATGCCACCTTTTGTGAAATTTGTGTAAGGACTATCTTTTTTAAACCCTAAACCAGCTTTTTCTCCATCACCAACTTCTTGTTCCTTAGACCGTTTTGATGTATTTATCAATGCAACACCGATACGTCGTTTTCGTTGAAATGCTTTCGAATCAAATTCATTCTCTTTATCATTAATTTCTTCTGTTGCATGTGTTGGTTCTTTAAAATCGTTAACATCTATAGGCTGGGTAACTGGAAATAGAGTACTGTGTGCTATTTTAGAGTCTGGAGGTGGCGGTTGAATTGGACAAAATGTATTTTTCACTTCCTCTTCTTCAGGTTCTTCATCTGAGTCGCTATAGCCGGCCACAAGCGAATAGCCCAATGAATGTTTCACGTTAGAAGTTTTTGGTTCGTTCAGCTATAGAATAAAAAAGAATTTACCATTATTATAAATAATTTTATATGGCATTGTCTTCAGAAACTGCGAATTCTCTACTCAAAAATCGAGAAGAACTCTAGCAGTAATTCATCATTAGACAAACTTAAGCTTTGACTGTTTATTTCAGATTGAAAACTTTGTCTTCATGTATTTTTCAATTTCATTCATTCATCACTGATTTTAATTAGCAATTTTTTCGTACAATTTTTGTAATACTTACAAAATTATTACAGGATTTAGTACTTTCAGTGTTTTTAACATCAGAAACTGGTTTTCTGAAAAACAAGAAGTAGTAATAACAACTTTCTAGTAATGCAGTAAATTTACTCGTCTTTTGAATCGATTTTATGTTTGTTATTCCATGTAACAATTCGTTTTTCTTCATTATTAACTTCAATTTTATTTAACAGTTTATTTTCTTCTGTGATTTTATAAATTTTTACAGTATCTGTTAAACGACTAGTACTGGGAAATAAAGGACCACTTCTAGGCGGCACATTTACATTACGATGTAACAAATTTTTATCTAATTCCAGTTCTTTTGCTGATTTATATTTATCTGGTTTCGCCCATGTTACTTCATCTGTTTTTGTGTTCCAATAATAATAGTAACCACTCAATTCATCGAAACATTCATGCCATTCTTTAAACAATACAGTGTATGCAAAATCTTGCAAAATTTGAAGAAAACAAATATGTATATTTACCGTATTGTTTGTTTGGTGTTGGTAATGGAGCTATTTCATTAATTTCGTTAAGAAAATCCTCTACTGTAGCATTCATAATTGAAAGTATACATTCAGTTACAGTAGTTACACATAAATACAAGTATTAACAAAAATTTAAAGATATAATACGGTTATTTTTAATAACTTGGAAAAAAATGAGACATTTTTGTGGTTATGGTATACGTTTTACAGGAAACTACATAAAACTGTAGCGTGTAGAACACTGTAATGTAGTATAAAATCTTAGGTTAGGTTATTTAATTTTGAAAAAATTTATTGAAAATAAAGGGTTTCAAAATTTTGTTAAAAAATTTCCCAATCAAAGTTGTAATATTTGTGTGATTTATCTTTAATAACAAGTTTTTTTGGTATATAAAGATTTCTTTATTAAAAAGTACCTTTAAAAAAAATATGGAATAACATTAACTTTATTACAATAAAATTAATAAAAATATTACATTATGTTACATGTAGTTCAACTAGGATTTAATTATAATTTTTAACCATGTTATCAATTAACTGAACAGCTTTATTTTCTCCCATTACTTCAAGAAAATTACGTATTTGTAACACAGTGTCATCGTTGTACTGGAAAACATCGTTATAAATTATTAAAAAAATTGCGTTAAAATCGATTTTGTACCTTTACGGCGTAAGTTATAATATTCTGACTAATACTACCACTACTGCTGATAATACCGGATTTTAAACAATGTGTTAAATCCAATAAATTGGCCAAATCTTCCCAATTTCCGCTTTCATCCAACAATTTAGCAACTTCCGTTAAACATTCATTAGTAAAATTGTCAACGTTCGCGTATAAATCTTCCAAAATATGTGGCTCAACTTTGATCTCTTCCGTCTACATAAGAAAAACAAACTAACAACTTGTTTATTAATTAAATGAAATAAAATGTTTACCTCCATTTCTTCTTCAGACATTAATTCCGGTACTTCCTCTTTAATTTCCATTTTAATTTCATTTTCAATCTATAAAAGTATCATTTAACAAAAAAAAATCATTATAAAATAATTTACACACCATGTAATCATTGACAACTTTAAAAATTTCAGCATTTGCTTCATCTTGAGCGGCTTGAAAAATAGTCGTTTGATTAAAATCAACAATAAATGGATTTAAATCTTTCTGTTCCAATAGATATTCAACAATTGACACATTATTGCCTTTTATAGCGTACCGTAATGGTGTGTAACCATTTTTAGGGTCTTTATAGTTAACATTTGCATTATGTCTGCACAAAATACTCACAAACTGGGAGTTTTCTTCCAAAATTGCAAGTACGAGTGGCGTATAACCATCTAGGAATTATTTATAATGCATAAAAATAACAAAATTAAAGAATAAAATCACTTACCAGCATTTGTTGCATCTATATAGTCTTTAACATTCGGTTTGGCCAGTAACATTTGAAAAAATTTCATTGGAGCACGACATTTAATTGCCAAATGTAACGGAGTGTTATAATTTCCATCTGGAATTGTTACATCAACACTTTTTATGGCCAACAATTCATTTAAAATCTCTTCATTGTAATTTATAATAGCCAATATTAACGGTGTTTCTTTAAATGAATTTCTAATATTCAATAAGTGGGTTTGATTACATCTTTGCATGAATTTTATTAGAATTTGTGCAGAGTTTACATCTCGTTCCGCTATAAATACGTGCAAAGCGCTAAAAATAAGCAGAAAAAATTAATTCAACTATAAGTAGTAGAAATATTGAATAAAATTTACTTTGTTTTGTTATCAGCACTAAAATATTCCTTTAAAAGGCCTATACAGCGATTCATTGTCGGATTAGTTTTCATAAATTTCAATAATTCTTTTAATACTTCCGATGCTTCATAATATTCGTTCGGTTTTAAATTCATTATTCTTGGTTTTGTCAACGTTTGAACGTTTTTGATTGGGATATTTTGAATTCTGGTTGGTTCGACTTTAATTTCTGAATATATACGTGGAGGTAAGATTATTTCGTCTCCACATTGTGCCACCACACGGTCAGGATCTTTTAATGGTGAATCTTTGTGCAACGAATTATCACTTTCAATCACATTCAAAAGCTTATTAAATTCTTCCGAATCCGCCAATTGGATAGCACGTTCCAATTCGTCGCTATTCATATTAAATTCTTGGATCAATTCTTTGTCAGTCAATTTAAAACTGTTCAGAGTTGTTGGTAATTCATCACTGTCCAAATCTGAACTGTCATAACTATAAAAATTGCGGGCACGCTTCATTCCTGGCCTGTAATCATTTGTTGGTATATAAGTGAATTCTTTTGGTTCACTTTTTGCATTGTCCGATGGCCGAACAAGTTCAATATTCACTTTAACTTGTCCATTTATGTTAATGTTATGATATGGTGGTGTTCTACAAGTTGAACAACACGTAATTAGTGAAATTTATAATTTATTTTAACAGCTTTTACTTGAAAACTATGGCATACTGATGATGTACGTCTAAATCACTGAATTTTCCATACGCTTCCCAAATTTCCTCATCATTTTCATCCACTTCAAAGAAACGTACTTTTATATTCTCTTAAACAATTTAATAAATGTTAAAATATGTTAAAACTAACTTATAAAGTGTCTACTTTTTGTTACACGTTCAACTAGAAGGAAAATTTCACGTCCACCTTTACTAGGACTAGTACAATGGTCCATTCTGACTATTTTCAATTCACCAGTTAATGCACTCTCTTGAAGTAAATTGCAACAATCAACAATTATGTTATTATTTTGCTAATACTCGTACTTACTTAAATTATTAATTGCGTTTGAATACAAGGGCGGACAAATCGGTTGCGGAATGCCATTTTGATATATAAATGCATCGAAACGTAAACAAGCAATATTTAAATTGATGGTTTTCGATTCATTTGAAGCTTGTTCTTTAATTTCTTCAATTTCATCGTTTGTTAAACTGCGATTTTGATATTCATTTTGTGCTACACGTTCTTTGAACAGTTTCATTTTCTTTTTCAGTAATTCATCGTAGACGAATTTTTTAGCAGTATGAATGATTCCCATACTGTGGAATCTACAATAAAAATTAATAAAAACTTAGGTTTTGTTGGGATTTTGTTATACATTGCTCTGAAATCGGTTTCTTTGGAAACTGCAATCTCATGCGGATCTTCAAACTCTTCTTTTCCTTTCTTCATGATCAATTTATGAGCATGCGGTCGAATTTCATTGTCTTTAACATCACATTGATAAATTGAACAACGAATTTTTGCTGGCGTACTACAGTTTCTCAACTAAAATACAAAATGGTCAAAGAATTCTCGAAAATTTCTTTTATTTCACGTACTTCTACTGTGGGATAAGTTGGTTTACGTGATTTATCGTATGATTTACCAGTTAAACTTCCATGTGTTCCAGCCATTTCCGATTTATATCGAAAACGGAATTTTTCCACTGGTTCTTCAATAAAATGTAAACTAGGACCTAAAATTAATCATAATTTTAAATACATTGCTATGTTTTGTTCCTATTGTCGTTTACTAGTCGTAATGTTTTGTGCCATTAAAGTGTCTGATATTAAAAATTCGGCTTGATTAACAAGAAAATTATTATCCCCAAGAGGATAAACCAAATTTGGGGATGTTGGATATTGTAAGGACCGTGGAGAGTCCCCATTGCTTGAAGGTGGTGTGGGGATACTATAACTCATATCTAAAATCAATATAAACTTTTTTGTAGAAAAAATTCGTGATTTTTTTAACAAAATAAATACAGATGTTTTTTGCCATAAAATACTTACTTAAGTATTATCTATGTATTATCTTAATACATCAATCTTGAACCTATACGTAACAAAGTAACTACTATATCTAGTATTTGAAGTTTTATTGAATGTATCATGTATTTCCTAGTACCACATAGTAAACAAAATTTTGGTTATTCCCCAAGTTCAGGGGATTTTAGAGGGGAAAAGGGACTACACAAAAGTGATAAAACCCAAAGCAATAACTTCCATATTAAAACTTAATAAACGTTTTTATCATTAAACATTAATTGCGTTTATTAACAAAATGTTATTGCATTTCTCATTGATTTTTATCAATTGTTCATTAAGCGTTTACAACATAATAATTAATAATAATGAGATAATACCCCAAAGCCAAAGACAAGTCTATTTGTGTGCTATTAGAATTAGAAATCTTTTATTATTAAGTACAAATCTTCCACCTAGATGTCACTCGTATTAAAGTTGTCAAACTTAACCTAACAAATTGTTGTTTACGTTTTTATAAAATTTCCTCATAAATATGGAAACAAAACCACAAAAAATGCCCAAAGTGGCAAAGGTAAATGTGTCCCACATCACAAATATAATTTCTTTACGTTTATGCTGTTTTTCTTAGGTAAAAAACAAAGCACCCGCAGAAATCCAAATTACTGCCGAACAACTTTTACGTGAAGCCAAAGAACGTGACTTGGAAATCCTACCACCGCCTCCAAAACAAAAAATTTCAGACCCTGCTGAACTAGCCGATTACCAGCTACGTCGTCGTAAACAATTCGAAGACAATATCCGTAAAAATCGCACTGTAATATCAAACTGGATAAAATACGCACAATGGGAAGAATCCCAAAAAGATATTCAACGTGCACGTTCCATATACGAGCGTGCATTAGATGTCGACCACCGTAACATAACTATATGGTTGAAATATACTGAAATGGAGATGCGAAATCGTCAAGTAAATCATGCGAGAAACTTATGGGACCGTGCTGTAACGATTCTACCACGCGTAAATCAATTCTGGTACAAATACACGTACATGGAGGAGATGCTGGAGAATGTGCCAGGTGCTCGAGCAGTTTTCGAACGTTGGATGGAATGGCAACCGGACGAACAAGCCTGGCAAACCTATATTAATTTCGAATTACGTTATAAAGAATTCGACCGTGCTAGAGAGATTTATGAACGTTTCGTAATCACACATCCTGAAGTGAAACATTGGATTAAATATGCCAGATTTGAGGAGAATCACGGTTTTGTTCATTCAGCGCGTCAGATATTCGAACGTGCCGTTCAATTTTATGGAGATGATCATTTGGACGAACGACTTTATATAGCGTTTGCCAAATTTGAAGAAAACCAAAAAGAGCACGACCGAGCAAGGGTGATTTATAAATATGCGTTGGATCATTTACCGAAAGAACAAACTAAAGAACTGTATAAGGCGTATACAATTCATGAGAAAAAATATGGTGATAGAAGTGATATTGAAGAAGTGATTGTATCAAAGAGAAAACATCAATATGAACAAGAAATCCAACAGAATCCAACAAATTACGATGCCTGGTTCGATTATATACGTTTAGTTGAAACGGAAGATGATTTAGATAAGATACGTGAAACTTATGAGCGTGCAATCGCAAATATTCCACCAACGAAGAATAAACAATTTTGGCGCCGTTATATTTATTTATGGATTAATTATGCATTATTTGAAGAATTGGAAGCTGAAGATTTCAATCGTACACGACAAGTATACAAAGCGTGCATCGATTTGCTGCCACATAAATTATTTACATTTTCAAAAATCTGGTTAATGTATGCAAAATTTGAAATAAGGCAAAAAAATTTAACAATGGCACGTAAAATACTGGGCACATCCATAGGAATGTGTCCGCGTGATAAATTATTTCGTGGCTATATTGAAATTGAGATACAATTACGTGAATTTGATCGTTGTAGACGTTTGTATGAGAAATTTTTAGAATTTGGTCCGGAAAATTGTGTTACATGGATGAAATTTGCTGAATTGGAAACATTATTAGGCGATGTAGATCGTGCACGAGCCATTTATGAGCTGGCAATCAATCAACCACGTTTGGATATGCCGGAATTGTTGTGGAAAGCGTACATTGATTTTGAAATATCACAAGATGAACCGGAAAATGCCAGACAATTGTATGAAAGACTGTTGGAACGTACGGGACATGTTAAAGTATGGCTTTCTTATGCCAAGTTTGAGTTAAATAATCAAATGGAAGATAATATGAATGTTGAATTGAGTAGAAGAGTTTTTGAACGTGCAAATGAAAGCTTAAAAAATACACAAGAAAAAGACTCACGTGCTTTATTGTTGGAGAATTGGAAAGAATTCGAAGTAACACAAGGGGATGAAGACAGTTTGGAAAAAGTAATGGAGAAAATGCCGAAAAGAATTAAAAAGAGGCAAAAAGTTATTGATGAAGATGGTGTGGAGCAAGGATGGGAAGAGGTTTTCGATTATATATTTCCTGAAGATGATGCTAGTAGGCCAAATTTGAAATTATTAGCAGCGGCAAAGAACTGGAAGAAAAATGTTGTGTGACTATTTTTGTAATAAAACATTTTTTGTGACTTTCTAATTTGATTTTATTTAAAAATGTCTTGCAATTCAAAAAAAGAAAACATGTTATTCCATTTACTTAGTAATAAAACGAATTTCTGTAAAGTTTATAATATAAAATGCACTTTGAATTCAAGATTTACAATTTACATTTCATTTCCAAAAGTTTGGGTTCTGTTGAAGACGTCGCTCGAAATTTGTGTACCAATTTTGTACGGTTGATAAAGGAACGTAAGTAGCTGTTGGATCAGGGACCATATTTGATTGCGATATTGAATAGCTTAATACGTAATTCATAAAGTTTTCTAACATTTTTTGAGCGAACGTAACATTTTGAAGTAAATTGTTCGTCGATGGAATCTCTTGAATGTTTCCTAATGGCTCTGAAAATTGAATTTATCAGTGATAATTGAAAAATGTCCGTTATTGGATTGTATACCGACTGAAATGCCTATTTGAGCGTTATGAACTATGTGGCTTTGACCAAACATCATGTTTGAGCAATCGCCCATCTCGTCCAGTTTTTTTAAAGTGCTAATTTTGAATATAGCTGATGGTTTATCGTTTGAAATGAATCCTAACGGTTGCCAATTTGGCGGTGCATTCGGATCGGGCCAACTGAAATAAACTACATTTTTTTATATTTTTTTTTGCAACAAAACATTACATCAAGTTTATTATACCTTGACCGGCCGTACCTTCCGGGAATGGAATAGCTCCAGTTAAAAATACAACTATATGATTTATATTATCGGCGTCGGGTATTATAGTTACGAATTGTGTTTCTGAAATTGGCTGAAATTCAGTTTGCACCTAAAAATGGGATTTCATTATAAAATTATTTGTTTTTAATACAATCTTACTAAACGGCCGGATACTATAACACCAAACATAGCCATAATGTTATTAAATTATTTAATGTACTTTAATTAAACTTGCGTATATAAGGCCGGCAATTTCCAAAATAAAATTGACATTTTATGCGGGATTGCATATTTTGACATGGCGACTATTACTTCGCCTTATAGATATGCAACCACAAATACACTTTGTTATATTTACACAAAATAAAGGTCTTTTATTACATTGAAAATAATGCCGTTTTAACACATTTTTAATTTATTATAATATAATTTTAGATGATGCAGTATGAAGAAGAGGGTGAAAAATTAGCTGATAAGTCTCCTTGTGCAGGTATACGAGCTGATTTAAAAATGTGTTTATTGAAATCAGATTGTTGTCGTATTGTAAGCTGAATTTATTCGATTATTTGTGGAATTCTTATTGAAAATGTTTTTTTAGCAAAGGAAGACACCTAGAGAATGTTTGCGTACACAAGATCCAACTGTTCCAGACGAATGTTACGTACTGAAAAACACGTTTTTCGAATGCAAACGATCTTTGGTATTGTACCGATTTTATTTGAAAAATCACTTAAAAAATTGTTTTATTTTTCAGCTGGACAACAGACAAAGGTTTAGAGGTAGAAAGGGATATTAATTAATGAAAAATTGTTGTGTATTAAAGTTTTTATTTAGAAAAATTAAATAGTTTCATCTTCTTTAATAATGCTATTCATTTCTGCTTCATCTTCGTCTTCATCGTCGGCCTCCATTTCAAATAATTTAATTTTCCGACGATTCTCTGACAATACAATACCTACGCGACGACTACCAGACACGGCCAACAAACTGACACTCATTCCATCGATTACTTTGAAAACTTTCGGCATCAAATTCGATCCATTTATACATTCAGCATTTAAATCAGGTGAATTTAAATATTTTAAAGCATTTGATAGCAAAAATTGTAATAAAACACCATTACTACTATCAGCTTCTTCTAATAAAATAGTAAGAATGTTAGTTGAATAAAATTTAACATCAATAATATTATAATTATTTCCACTAGATTCTTTTTCATAAGAAAGAAATTGTGCAAAATAAAATTTTGCATATTTAACACATTTATCATTAATTTGTTGTAAATACAACACATCTGGTGACGATATAAAAGCATATATAACATCATTATGATTTAAATTCGTACTAGACATCCTCAAATCATTTGATTGCAATTTAACATCTTCAAATATCTTTAATATAGAAAATTGTTTGGATATTTCTATAATAGGCAATTTAAATATATCTTCAACAGCTTTTTTCTGATGATTATATTGTTGTATTAAAGACAAATTAACAAAATGTTTTAAAATATTTGGATTCTCGATAACACATTCATTTTCAATTAAAAACTGATGCCAAATATTACCGGAAACATCTGATGGAGTTGTTAATGGTGCATCATTTAAATATTGTCCTAATCTTTCCATTATAAATCCAGTTCTTTTGTCTGTTTGTCCGATATTATCAAAATTCTTCAAAATTTCCGTTATATGGGCCAAATCTTGTTGTGTCATTTTATAAATATCTGATGGAATTTGTTCATCCATTAAATGCATTATAGCAGTATATAACCAACGAAAGAATGCTTTATAATTAATCACTGAATGATTCATTATTTGTAACATTTCACCAGTTTTTATTAAAAATGCACCATTCGATTGAATCGCAGCAGTTATTAAATCTTCCGATAAACCGAAACATTTATATTTAAATAACATTCTGGACATTCCTCTCAATTCGGCTAAATGGTACGTTATATTTTGACCATATTTTGTTATATTTTTCAATAACAATTTCTGTATGTTTGTATAACTCATTTCCACAGTTTCACCAAACTTTTCCAAACCCTTTTTCGTTAAATCGTATATTAAAAATTCCTTCATTTCATTTGAACACATACCAAACATTAATAAATCTAAAAAATCAGCTGTCACACCACCTTGTGGAACTTTATTTGCATATTTCGATAATTTATTATCAATTTCTAATAAAATACTCTCCCACGTTTCGGTTATAGTGCTAATCGATTTGTTTAAATAAATCAACAAGTCAATTAAACGTATATATTTTGATGCGATGGCAAAAAATTCTTTTTTATGCGTTCTAAAAATATTCGAATTAATAATAATGATTTTCACAATGTTCTGTTGGTCGCGTATTGTTAAAAAAATTTTACTCAAGTCTTCTGTTAATTGTATAGATTCTATTGAACATTTATAGCCTAAATATTCATTTATATCTAAAATAGCACACGTAAAACATCCAAATATTTTTATATACAACAATCCCTCTTTTGTTCCAATCAAAAGTAAGTTTAATTCGTTTTGGTTTTGTAAAAAATTCGTTTTACTATAATCATCAGCTGTTGCCGTATCTAGCGTCTCATTTGCCGGTGGATCGGATAAAAATGTTTTCGAAAAATCACTATATTTTGTATAATTATTAGAATCCTCATTTTTCCATGTTACATTATTCAAATCGACTGTTTTCGGCTCCAGTTTCTCCTGCACCCAATTTATGCAAGTAATATCACCTTTTGATTCTTGGACGTTAATAATAGCCTTGTTTTCTACATTAACTAAATAAACTTGTTCAGAACTGTATGCAATTGCTAGTACTTTACTATCTGGTCTCCAAACCATTCCTTTCACTGTTAGTCTCTCTTGAGGTGGACTTAAGCTCCATGCTCTTGTCCATGTTAGCCGATGTAAACAAATAATACCTAGCATTTGTGGAGGGTAGTTTATTGTAGATACTTAATAAATAATTTTTTTTACCTTTTACATTTGATAAAGCTACTAAGTCCATTCGGTCACTCCATACCATTAAATTAATTTCATTTGGGACGTTTCTGTCCTCTAATTGTTTAATTTGCGTGTAAATATTTAACATTTTTTTAACAAATTTAAATGAAAATGTGTAGGTTATGTTTACAATTTTAATTACACTTTACAGTGATCTTCTACCTTAGTATTTGTACAATAACTCTTTCAGGCATTTTGGTTTAAAAAATAACCCGCCTAATTTTTGACTATAGTTTCATATTGGGATAAAATTTGTATCGACTTTAGCATGATACTTACACTTTATTCATGTAGGTTTATATTCTATCCCGCTGTCGTTTGTGCATTTGTAGGCCGTATTTAACAAATAAAAATTGGAGCCACACGATTCTTATGAGGTATTTTTTTGTTATTTGCTGGAATGCAACGTAACTCGCTGTATAAAATTTGTGGCGTTTTTCATAATTTTTTAATGCTTATCATTAATTAATTTTGTATAAATATTTAAAGATAAGGTAAGTTTTACAACTATTTAATATACAGTTATTGGTGAAACGACCATATTTGTAAAATTGAAAAAAATATAATACTACATATATGCGTGTTCAAAATGTGTCCCATTATGCTATAAATGTTAATTTCTTCTTAGAATGGATCAAGATAGCACAGAACCCTTGCCTTTTCGTTTGAAAGGCATAACAAAAAATGAACTTTATGCTGCACTTTATTCTAATTTTTCGGACGAGGAAGTTCTTGTTCCACCATCTGATATGGAATCCGAATATAGCGAAGAAATAAATTCCGATGAAGATATTCCAGTCGAAAACAACAAAAATGAAATAATTTTAGAAGATAGTTTTAGTGACGATCATTTAGACTGGGACTCTGATGACGAAGTACCATTGTCGGAAATTAAAAAAAAAATCGACAATCAAAAATATCCGACTTGGTCAAAGCTTTATAAACCAAATAACGCTCCTTTCATATTTGACAAAACAAGTTCTGGTGTTCCTGATTTTATAAAAGAATTAAATAATCCTTCACCTTTTCAACTTTTCCAATTGTTTATATCCGATCAGCTGCTGAATAATATAGTCTTTCAAACAAATTTGTACGCGACACAAAATCATATGGTGACCGGAAAGAAATTTACCGAGACAGATATCAATGAGTTGAAAGTATTTTTAGGAATTAATATTCATATGGGACTAAAACGATTACCTAGTTATAGAGACTACTGGTCTTCTTCGCCAGATTTTCATGATTACTTCATTTCCAGATTAATGCCAGTGAATAGGTTTAGTTGGCTTCTCAGTAACTTACACCTTAACGACAATTCAAATGCACCTAAAAGAAATGATCTACATTATGACAAATTATACAAATTACGACCATTTTTGTCCACATTACAAGACTCTTTTCAAAGATGTTTAAATTTACATGAGCATATAGCTGTTGATGAAAGCATGATTAAATTCAAAGGACGCAGTTCCCTAAAACAGTATATGCCAAAAAAGCCTATCAAAAGAGGTTTTAAAGTTTGGGTTTTGGCTGATGAGACCGGATACGCATGGAAATTCGATATATATACGGGTAAATCTGAAGATGGTGTTGTGCAGAAGAACTTAGGTTCACATGTTGTAAAAACATTATGCCAAGATTTATTAGGTAAAGGTCATAAAATTTATTTTGACAACTATTTTAATAGTATAGAATTATTGACTTGGCTAAAAGAAAATCAACTGAATGCCTGCGGTACCATCAATTCAAACAGAAGGTTTTTACCAAAATTTAAACATGATAAAGAATTTAAAAAAGGCGACATTGACTTTTATAGTAGTAATACAGGAATTGCTGCCTGGAAGTGGAAAGATAATCGGTGTATTTATCTTGCTTCAAATTTTCATGACCCAACAGAAATTACATATGTTAGCAGAAAAGATAAAAAAGGAAATATTTCAGAAATACCATGTCCGACTGTTCTAAAGGATTACAATTCCTATATGAATAGTGTTGATAAGTTTGACCAAATTAAGTCTGTATACGAAATTGATAGGAAGAGTAAAAAATGGTGGCATCGTGTGTTTTTCTATTTTATTGACGCTTCACTTACAAATGCATTCATTATATATAAACTTCTAAGAAATGATAATAAAGACAAAAATATGCCTTTGAAAGAATTCAGGCGAGATATTGTCAGTGAACTTGTAGCGCCGAAATTTGTGGCTTCTTGTAGAAAACGACAAATTCAGGAAGTTGCGGAAAATGTAAAATTGGGAAGAAAAAAACCTAGTACTTCTAAAGCTATAAGACATACAGACAGTGCACACCAACCAGTAAGAAATACGAGAAGGAGATGTGCCAACTGTAGCACCTCAAAAGTGGAAGTAAGAACTAACTGGATGTGCACAATTTGTAAAATTCCACTGTGCTTAGGGAAGAAGCGTAACTGTTTTCAAGAGTATCATTATAAGTGATATTTTTGAAAAAAAATATAGAAAATAATTTTGATTTTTTATTGTAATACTTTTTATTATCACTACCTAATAGTTTTGTTAAGTATTGATAAGTGATATTGAGACAATGTTTATTATTTTTTGAATTTTACGTTTTGTTACTTTTAATACTTAGACAAATAAACATATTATAGAATTAAAAATTGTTGGCTATTTTAATCCTTATGCATAATGGGACTCAGTGTAACCCAGGGCCTAACATCAAAATTAAATAAAAAAAATAAAAATTTTCACTTACAATAGTAATTTTGTGGTATAATAATTTAAGCTTTTGGGTTACAATTGTATTTTCATTAAAAAAAAAATCCTGTGCATCTAGACATTTTTTGACTTTAAAATTTTGTGCCTAAA
>SSSI01007757.1:18335-75971 GCA_004796505.1 Oryzaephilus surinamensis | reverse complement strand
GATATCTGCAGTATGTATTAAAATATTAAAGAAAAATCTTAATTTTTCAGAAACTTTAACACCCCTGTATCCTACACTACATGCTTGTCTGGCAAGGAGTTGGAACTATCAAAAATGTCTGGCTAATGAGGAAACATCATCTAATGATTACCCAAGTATTATATATAAAAATCAGCTTTTATACTATAACGTAAGTAGAATTATAATTTCATGAACATTAAAGGTGTCTGGCAAGGGGTTGCCACGATGTTAAGTGTCTGGCAATGAATGACATGATTTTTAATAATATTCTGAAGGTAATACCAAAAAATCACACTTTATAATTTGATGAATTTAGATCGGTATTTTACACACCTTTAGTACCGTTTACCTGCCAAAGCCACGGTAGCCCAAACTTCATAATGGTCCATGGTTCTTACCTGTGTTGGGAGTATGCACTGACAAACTTTCAGCTTTTATAAAATAACGAAGGTCTGGGGTTCACGGGCTCTTGCTCTATAACGGTTGAAAGGATGTTAAAAATTAGGTTTGACAACATGTCTTCCTGTTATCCTGTTTGTTTGTCAACAAAATGGACGGGAACTTGGAAAAATTGTTGGAAAGTTCTAACTAGATGAATTTCGAAGAAAATTTTCTTAAAAACAACTAAATGTAATCAAATTGGACATATATGGGTTACATATTACATATGGGTTATATTTACCTAAATACCTAATTAGTAAATAGTATCGTATTAAAAAGAATTCTCAATTACAAAACTAAAATATGTCAAAACTGACCACTGACAGTACTGACACTGACACCTGACAAGTGACATTAGTTGATATGTCAACGATTTCATTGTTTAAATATTAAATTTATATTTATAACATATGCATGTATAGGTAAGTAGGTAGGTATATAAATATGTATTATGTTTATGTTTTGTACTTTATGTTTATTTATATCGCAGCGAAAATATATTAAAATTGACAATTGACAGTTGAAATGTCAATTGATTTTGAAATTATAACTCGTTATATAATATTTTACTTTCTATTTTTGAAACAATTATTGCTTTTTATTGAAATTCATCTATTAACAAACTTGAGAAGCATTTCTAGCATATCTTTAAAATTACTACGTATTTTTTAGCTGGGTAAATGTGTCTTCTCTTGAAAGTATGATCAATTGAAACACACATCATACAAATAGATTCTATAATAAAAATGTCATATTTTTGTAAAGAAAAATGGTATTTGCATGAAATTTTCAGGAATTCTTGCTGAAAGTTTCTACAATCTATATAAAAAATTGTTAACCGCAAAACTTTAAAAAATTTTTTTATTAAAATTTTATATCCAATTGTTGCGTGACAACAATAATGTTGAAGAATGTTGGTTTATTGAAAATTGAATAACACTTTATTGTAATTTAGTTATTATTATATAGATATGTACTTGTATAATGAAAATCGATATAACTAAATTGATGATGAAAAGTAAAAAAAGTAAATTAATTTAATTAATGAATTTTTCTCTTTTACATCATGGGAATGTGTAGTTGTATGGTATTAAGAAAAATGCATCTATTATTTTTTGACATAAAAACTTAACCCTGTGGAAACAAAAGCAGAAAACTCTTAATTAGCATAACTATTACAAACACGTCCATGTTCTTGTGCTTTTTATGAGAAAAATTGAAGCATTTAGAAAAAATTAAATGTAATTTTTCAGTTTAATTATATCGCATAATAAACATCCCTTCAATTTACTTAATTTTCATTTAAATTTGGTATATAATATCTACTGGTATTATACAACATCTTTATTATAAAAATAAGTCTTATACTAAGATATATTATGCTAAGATAAATTAGTTTTGAAAAGCAATTAAAAATTTTTAATTGGTACTAAATAATATTAAAAACAATAAATTGGTTGTGTCAATTAATTTTTGAATATTTATAAAAATTCTATCCAAGGATATAATAATTATGTAGTGTATATAAATCAACTATAATAATAATATTTAATAATGTCTTAATTAGTAACTTTAAAGTATTTAGAATGGGGAATTTCTTTATAATAGAATAAAGCTTTCGGATAATTAGTTCAGACATCGGATTACTTATTTAATTAACAAATTATCAATCAGTTTAATGGACTTTAAAACCCACATTAACCACCTTTTCACACATATTGATAATATCAAAATATAAATATGTTGGACAAAATCTTATTTTATTTTTCATTTAATATTAATTTCTTAAGTTTTCTACACTAATCTTCTGTTTGAAATTTGTTCTAATTTGTCTAATTAATATTGCAAGCAACCCCTTTAAACTAGTTACACGATAACAATTTATAAAATAAATCATGTGAAATCTAATATTCCATTAAGATGTATCTTTCAAGGGCGATTTTGAAAAAGGGTGCAATTTATATAGACAATTTCTATAATTTCACATTAAATATTCAAAGCCCAAAATTTTCAGATAAAATGTGATTTATATTTTTACACGTAAGTTTATTTTCACATTTAAAAATATATTTAAAAAAACGAAAAAATTCTTATGATGATAATTAATTTCTTGTAAAATTTACAAGAAAATAAACATAATCAATCTATTAAAGTGTTTTCCATAAAGTAGTTGACGTCAATTTTCCAGTGTTTTATTGGACAGGTGTAAAATTTATGTATATTTAGAAGGGATCATAAAAAAATTACTCCCCATTTTTACTAGATTATTAAATATCGTTAAAATATTATATGGCCAATGTAAATGTTTGTGTTGTACAAGAAAATTGTTTGAAGTTTTCACAGATAATAATTTTCTCATCAATTTATAACACACATATACGAGGAGTGAAAATTTTCAAAAGGCGTTTTATCATCACTTTTGTTGATAAGTAATTGTTTTCTGAACAAAATGTTCATTTATTTAATGATGCTGAACAAACAAGTGGATAATAATTGACATAAAGACAAATATAACAATTTTAGATAAATTATTTGTTTATTTCTTATATAAGGAAAATTTCAAAACTACTTACAAAAATTGCATTTTAAACAGAAATTTTCCAAATCACTTTTGAAAACACTGTTAAAACTTTTTAGGATAAATTGCTGTTTTAGTTTTGGGAAATAGTTGTGGTGTGTTGTTCGGAAAAGCGCGCAAATACTACTGAAATTTAGATGCATTTGATGAAAAGCTCAATGAAGTTTTCCTCGCATCTGTGTATGTGTTTGTGTGCTTTAAAAGTTCTTCGGCTGTTTATAAACGTTTAAAGCCGAAATACGACGACATAATAAACAATTCATGATATTTTATATTTTCAAAAAAAAAATATCTCTTTCCACAAAGACACTTTAAAATACTTGTAAATAATTTTTAGTGTTATATTACATTAAAAAATCATGTCGTAATTTATGATAGCTATTACAGTTGTAATGCAAGTATTTTAACAATCATCTATCATTTTTGAAGGGTTTATATTACAAGAAAGACAAATAGCAAGTGAAAATACACCCCATAATTTATCATAAAATGTACATTTTACTCTGCATGTGGCACGCATTTTCTTAGTTGAAAATATTATCTAGGTTCTCTGGGTTTTTTACACTCGTTTAGGCCCATTTACAATACATTAAACGATTTAGTTTTTCTATATATTTCGCGACTTTTTTTCGAATAAGTTTAAATTGATTTTCTTAAAGAAAATTTATTGTTGTTTTGTCGACATCTGTTGGATTGGTGCATAAAAGTGGTGTAGGTATTGATTTAAGTTAGTTTGAATGTAGTTGAATAGATGGTGGAAGTTTTATTTTTCAAAATGTTTTAATAAAAAATAAGTTCAACACATAGATTTAAAAAAATTAGTATCTGTTTCAAGACCATGTTAAATATAGTTTTTTGTAATATAAATGAATTAGTAATATTTAACTGCAAAACAACTAAAACAATGACAAACTTGTAAGTTGTAATATAATTAAAGAAAATATTGTTAAGATATTTTATCAAATAAAACTAGTCAACAAAGCATTAATTATTAATATAAAATAAAATTAATTTGCATTTTTTGTAAATTTTATTTTAAATATATTAGTTCTTGTTACTGCCGTTTCCTCTGCGAGGGTTTCAATTTGAAGGTTCATCTAAGTATATTTAAGACATCTATGGTTCAACAGTTTTAATGTCCTGACCAATTTTTCTTGCCATACAAACGCATATTAACAAACAGACGTAAAGTAAGAAAATAAATAATTTCCAAAAATGATAAAAATGAAAATCCAACAAAAAGACCCAATAAACCACCAACACTACCAAGAAAATCACTATTACCATATAATTCGTTACGTTCCATTGTAATGAATTGATTTCCTTTGAAAAATACTTGTAGAAAAGACATATGGACCCTATAACAGTAAATCAGTATAAAAATATGGATAGAAATTGAAAATATTACTCTTTTTCGTATGTTTTATTGTGAAATATCTCAATTTGTTTTCTCCAATCCCAATCAGTTTGTGAAATTTCCACATTATAATACATTGACGTACAAATTGGCAAACAATCACATATTGGTTTGAGCGTTTTATCGCCACGTAATTTACGTAATTTTACATCCAATTCGTAATCTACAATTTTTCCTACGAAAATTTATTTAACACAATATTCGCTTTAAAAAATCCATTTTATATATACTTTCCGCTTTTTTTATACAAGAATATTTCCCAGCGGCGCATAATGGAATCGATTTATTCCCTAAAAACGAAATCATAGAAAATTTTCATAAAAAAATCCAAAAAAAATCATACTAGGCATGTAAAAGTGTACACAACCGCAATTTTCATAAACGAATCGCGATTTACATTCAACTTGACAATTTTGCTGACTGTAAACTTTAAAATATTGCAATGGCTGTTCACTTGGAAAATAACAATTCCGTTTTTCCGCTTTGTATGCTCGCACAGAATTCGATGTGGTCGTCATATCTGGTGTAACGGCCGCTTGTACCATTTGATTAATTGGTAATTGGAAATGTTGTTCACGAACACGCGGTATACGAGATGGATGGGAAATTTGTATCTGTAGAAAAAAAACCTTTCAAACCGGCTGCTTCCATGTTAAAAAACAAATTACTTTGTAGCCTTGAAGTGATGAACCACAAAAATAATCGAAATCGTCTTGATGGACCTTCAATTTCGCCTCCAGGGCGTAAGAGGTGCCCGCGAATAAAGCACGACGCGGATACGTATTTCGGCCCACTTCTGGTGGATACCCGTGCTCTAAACTCCATCCACCACCTTTTTCCAATCGGAAGAAATCCTTATAATGGTAACTAGAAAAAGAGCCGTTTTATACAGGTTTTTTTTTTTGGAATTTTGCTTACACATTATCGCGAAATAAATCGTTACGATCGAATAAATTGAAAACATAACATAAACCTTCATCGGTTATAATTGGTTTGAAAATTTGTTGGCAATCCATTTTTTCACCCATAAATTTACAATCGGTTATGTCTTCGTAAAATTTCGGCTGTACTTCACGAAAGAAATCAAACAATTCACTACCAATGGTTTCCAAATTTGATGAATAGTTAAAATTTTGATAGTGTTTACAAATTAATGATAAATAACCGAATTTTCTTTCACTGAAATTTTGGAAACTGATGTAAATTGTAAAAAATTTTCTTATATGTATACTTTTCCGGATCGATTTTTTCGTTATTTTTCTTCATAAACAAAAATTTCGTATAATTGAAATATGTTGGACGTGATTTTGTTTCCGGACATAATGTAACAGCCGGAAATGGTACTTTCCATGTTGGTGTTTCTCTTGTTGCAAAACTTACCATCACTGGTGAATTGTCCCATTTATCGTAAGCGGAAATAATTTGAAATATACACAATATTAAACAAACTATAACACTAATTAACCACCAAAATCTGAAATTATTTCAATCAAAATTATTTTTTTGATTTTATTTAATTTGTTTTTACTTTTCAACAAGTGTTCTTCGTTCACCCACATATTTCAGACCATGTAAAGAACCTTCTAAACAATATGTTCTCAGATAATATTTAAAGTTCTGGATGAAGGTGTACTCTTTTTTTCCATTACTTTCGTTTATTACCGGTTTTCTTGTGTGGCCTAAATCGAGTTCCCCAGTTTGACTATAATTTGATTATTAAAATTAATTTATCATAATTTATATAATTTTTTTACCCGAATATCATTATGCGTCTTGGAATGTTGAACAAAACAAGCATAAATGATACTTAGATGAATCTAAGAATCATCTAATAAATATTGTTTACCTTGAACAGAAGATAATTCCGGATTTAATACTTTTTTTTTGTCATTTTTGTTTAAAAGTTGCATTATTTGCATAAAAATATAGACGTTTGAATTGGAAATAAAAAAATTATGTTGTTAAATTTTATATTTTATTGAATTATTAGATTCGATTAGACTTCAGGTCCGGCCCAATAGCCGTACAATCTTAAATTACAAAACAAACGTATTGTAAGAAAATAAATAATTTCCATAAATGATAAAATTGAGAAACCAGTAAATAAACCAAGGAGTCCGCCGAAATTTGCTAAAAAATCCGTGGGTCCGTAAAGTTCATGACGTTGTGATGTAATAAATTGTGTTGATTTGAAATAGACGAGCAGTTTCGAATGGAAAACACTGAAAAAAAAAAATGAATACAACCTTTTAATTTTGTAAAAAATTGTAAATTTACTCTTCGTCCAATTGTTCGTGTTGAATCTTCCAACTCCAATCCGATTGTGATGTTTCCACATCATAAGATAAATCAGCACAAATTGGTAAACAATTGCAATGCGATGTACGTAACTTCTTTTTCTTTTTCAACCATTCAAAATTATTTAGTTGTTTATATAAATCGCCCATTTGGAACTTATGTTCAGCTTCTTGCATACATTTCCAACTACCAGTGCCACATAAATCCGTTTTATTATCTCTTGGCATGAAAAAATTCACACAATCACAATGTTGTAATGTTTCATTTGTTAAACATTCCAATTTGCAATTTAATTGCGAATAAGTTTTGAAATATTTCAAACGTCTCTCTGACGAAAAGAAGCATTCCCGCCTTTTTGGATTGTATTTTTTGACCGATTCGGATGTGGTGATCATAACTGGTTGGATTGAAGCGATTACAACTTGATTGTATGGAATGCGGAAATATTCTTGACTTGGTCTTGGAATACGGCCAGGAGTATGAAGAATTACCTTGAAAAAAATTGAGTAAAATTGGAACTAAGTAAAAAGTTTGGAAATTTAACTCGAAAACCCTGCATAGACTCCTTGCAGGTGTGATCCAGGTCTTTTTTCGTTGCTGACAATGTGATTGAAAGTGCATTACTAGCTCCTGCCAGAAGAGCTCTTCTTGGGTAAGCAAAAGGTCCAGCTGACTCCACGTATCCATGGTCCAACGTCCAGTTTTTGTACGTTTTTGTTTTCATGTCGTGAAAGTTGGAATAATGCTTCCTAAAAATTGATTTCATTAAATTCCCAAGAATGTTAATTTTTTTTTTTGGAAAAATCGTACACATTGCTTCGGTAAATATCAGTTCGATCGAGCATATTAAATGTTAAACAGAGGCCTTCATCTGTTAAAATTGGTTTGAAAATTTTGCTACAGTTATATGGTCGTCCCAAAAATTCGCAATCATGAAATTTCAAAAAATCTAAGACGCTGATTTTTTCAATTTCTTCCAGAAACTCATTTTCGTCGAATGTATCGTTACCAAGCGTATAATTTATTGCTGGATGTTTGTTGCAAATTAAACTAACAAATTCGAATCTCTTCAATCTGCAAAATAAATTCAATATATTAAATTTTCGGATTCGTTTTACGTGTAAACGAACTCCAAATCGCTTAAAGATTCATTTCGTAATTTTCTTTGCAAAATTTCTGACGTATTGTATTTTTCTTGAAGGAATTTCGATTCCGGACAAATTGTTACCGATGGAAATGGTATACGATAAATGGGTGTTTCTCTTGTTGCGAAACTAACAATCACTGGACTACGTTCCCATTTTCTATACGTTTCTCTTATCAACCAACAACAACTGCTTAACGTAATACTGAATATAATAAACCACCAAGCACTGGAGAAAAATCAATTTTTAACTGTATTCTGAAATTTTTGCGTTTTTTACCGTTCGAAATGCGTTCGTTTTTCACCAAAATATCGAAATCCATGTATACTACTGCAAACACAATATTGCCGAAAATAATTTCGAATACTTTTCCAAAATGAACGTTCCGGTGGTAGATTTAATATTTCGTTTTGATCTAATTGTATGTCGTTTGGCTTCATAATAAAATGTTGAATTGAGGTAGTTTTCGGCAAGGATAAATTAAATGCACATCAAATTCTTGTTGATATAGTATTGAATTACATTTCGATAGTATAATAGTGGAGTGACAAATTCATTAGTTTGATGGAATATAATACATTATGAGCTGTCGTGTATTGGTGATTTAATAAGTCTAATTGCGTATATATGATGGGAAACTATTTACAATTATTTGGGGAAAAGTAATTAAAAAAGTGTGAGCATTAATTAAGTTGATTAAGTTAATTGTATTGTGCAGATCCGAGTTTTTGTTTCATGGATAATTTAGTGTGAAAGTATAAAAAAATATACAGTATGTTTTTACAAAATTTAATCAATTTTTAAGCTAAATTACATTTTTCACTGATTAATAGTTGAGGAATTTCCCAGAAACTGATAGAATATGGTTTCATATGAAATTCTGATACGTTAGAATGTACCATTGGACTAAAATCTGGAAGAGTACCATTTTCGGTTACTTGTAAAAGGTTTCCATTCAATGAAATGTTCCTAAAAATTATAATTTATGATTTTTTAGTGGTTTAAATTTAACAAAAATGTACTTCTCCAAAAGTTCTCCAGTAAGTTCGTAATGATGTATTGTTGAAAATGTATTTTCTAATGAAATACTAACGGTCTCATTATTCAAATTAATTCCATACACTAAAAAAGAAACAAAAAGTCACTGGAAATTTTTGCATTTAAATCATTTAGCCAACTGCTGTCAACTGTCATTTTTCGCTTTCGACATATTTTGGCTTTGTAAATGAGCTCTGTATTTTTTTTTTGAAAATAGGGTATACAATTCTTGGAAATTTTATAAAGTACTAACCAACAATGGAATTTTCTTGTTTTCCTAAATGACAATAAACTCGTACACTGTTTGTTCCTAAAGAACAGTTAAAAGCTGTGTTTCCAACTAGTTGTTTATACAAAACAGTTAGCCACCAATCCTAAAGAACAAAATAATAAATAACTATAAAGTTTCCATTATTTTTCCAAAATGATTTACTGGATTTGGATCGTAATTGTTATCCAACAAACCATAATATCCGGTAGCAATGATCGATTGTCTGACAACCACTTTAACACCCAACTTCGCAGCTAATCCCAATTTGTCCAGCCAGTTAAAAGTGGCTACAAATCGATCTGATAAACCTTGTGCGCCACCACCCCAAGCAGAAGACGTTTCACCTAACAAAAGTGAGTCAAAATTTGGTTTTTTTGGAATTTTGCTCCAAATCTTACCCATCCAGCTTTCAACTTCCAAGCCTAAATCGTCAATAAAACCTCGTACACCGGTTATGTGCTCAATTAAACCATCGAACAATGTTGGATTTAAGAATTCATTCAAGTTCGTATCTGCTCCATTGAAGTAATAACTACAATTTATAAAATAGAATTCGATTTTTCCAAATTTTTGTTACTTACTGATGCCACGTGGCGGCCTTAATAGCATCTCCAACATTTTCCAAAAATTCGTACAAATATTTCTTGTTGTTTGTGCCTTCACTAACTATTGGTCGAATTAAATCTGGTCCAACTAAACGTCCAGTATTATATTTTGGATATTTTTTCAAAATATTATTTAACGTTATAAAGTCTTCGGCCAACTGTGTGGCATTTACTGTAATTCCATATTGTTCTTCGTAAATATCAGGTTCTAAAAATGGAGTTTATAATATTTAGCACGATTTTATTTCTATTTAATACCATTTCCAAGTTCCCAATCTACATTCAAATTGTTGTCTTGTGAAAAACTGATCAATTGTTCAGCATTTTCCGGATTCCATGAGCCATTTTCGTAACGTACAACTGAATTCAAGCAAAATAACACATCAATTCCAGCTTCCTCGGCGAGATTGTAAATTTTAAGCCAAGTATCGCCTTTGAAATTAGTTATATCAGTTTTTAATATAATTAAATTGTGGATTTTGTACCTGTCAAATTGAAATTTTCAAATACATAATTTGTGGGATTAGAAGTTGAATTTGGTAAAAAGTATAAAGCATCTGCCATTGTGCCACCAATTCGAAAGTAAGCTGGTCGCAATGACGATAGGCCTAGTTTCAATTTTGGATTACTAGAGAATTAAATAAAATTATTGAAGTTGGACAAATTTCAACGATTAGGTACTTACGATGTATTGAAATTTTGCAGTCCATCAACAAATACAGAAGAATCTACTGAGACACTAATAAAATTCTCGTGAACTTTTTGCGACCTGGAGCAGTCAATTTTTAATGGTTCTAAATTTAACGAGTTTGACGTTTCAAATAGTGCTATTATAAATGCACTGAGGAGGACTATAGCACTGAATTTTTTAATTATCATTGTTACGGATAACTTTCAAATAAACAATTTAGATTAGTAATTAATTTAGTTCGCTTATATATCGAATTAACGGGTGTGCGCAGAAGATGTAAATTTTTTTTGATGATTTTGCTAAAAATTAAAAAACAAAAAATCTATTGTCCATCTAATGAGAGTTTGTGAGAGCGGAAACGGAGAGGTATTACCCCTTCCTGTGAAATTTCCTTCTTTACAGCAAATAGTGTTTTTATAAAGGTGTCACGTGGTGTTAAACTGGATTTTTTGGCCCAGTATCATTCTTTTAGATGGTGCGCTATATTTTTGTGTTTATTTTTAATGTTTATTAGATAAGTTTTCTACTTGATAACAATAGAAAATTGAAATCAGTTTGTTCTGTTACATATTCCGGAATATTAAACTACATGTGTATTTTGTAACTATAGATTTTATCATTGATTAAATGAATGATTGATGAATGATTCAAATTTTTGAAAACATCGAAAAATAATAACAACGTAATGGCTTTATAATTATATTTTATTTACATTACTAATCAATATTAGTGATCATTGTTTTGAAAAGATGTTTAACTTAACAATTAATTAATCGTGTTACATGTAGTATTCAGCTGTTCAGTTAACGTAAAACTTGTATTAATTAATTAAAAAATACACTACCGGGCAAAGTGTGTTAGGTGATTTTATTTGTTTTCAATTGATACACGTGATAGATAATTAAAGTACAAGTAGTAAATAGTGTAGGTACATATATATTAAAATGTATAATACGCATTATTTACGTGATTTTTTTATGATAAATGAAATTTTAATCATTTTAATCAAAACCTTTTGTTTCTACTGTTTATAAAAGAAAAATTTCATTCTTATAAATTAAAGGCTATTCAGGCACTACTGAAAATCGTCGATCTTCAATTTAAAGCTGCATTTACACGTGTCGAGTAGCTAAAGTGAGTAACTAAAGCAAGTAGCTTAATCTAGTCGGTTTTCGTTGAGGATATATACACGTATTTTTAAAATATTTAGTAAATTGTTTAGTGTAGTTGCTTTTTTTTGTAGGCTAGGCTGGCTAGGGGAGTTACTCGGCCGAATAAATACGAGTAGAAGTGGATTCTACAGGGTCCGGCACTTCAAGTGTTACAAGTTAAAAATCGCATAATTTGAGTAATAATTAAGATATTTTTATTTAACTTTCAACCAGAGATTAAGTAAACATCATTAGGTATATCAAAAACAAAAAAATCTCTGGTTGAAAGTTAAATAAAAATATTTTAATTATTACTCAAATTATGCGATTTTTAACTTGTTACCTTGTTGTTACACTTGAAGTGCCGGACCCTGTATTTACTTGACTAAAAAAATTTATTATGAGCGAGTACGTGTCCAAGTACTAAATAGACTGTTTACATGATGCAAATAACTAAATTTAGCTACTTGCTTTAGTTACTCGTTTTAGCTACCCGACACGTGTAAATGCAGCTTAAGTCCTTTTTACACAACTAAAATAATCCAGTAATTGTATACATTTGCCACAATGCTTCCCAGAATTGTGGATTGCATACATTTTCTAAATTTAAAAACAAAAACTTTCACATTCGGAAATTATATTAAAAATGTATTAATTATAGGTATATATTTCTTTATTAATAGATAAATTTATTCATATAACATAAAATAATGATGTATATAGATAGATAGATAGATGATAAATATGGACATCTACGATAACAAAATCGTGGATCACTTGTATATATATGTATACATGAAAGCTTGCCAGATATAGAACTTTAATTCATTTCAAAATCTTCATCACTATTTTATAAATAACTCGAGTATTTTTATAATCATTTCAAACTTTAATTAATTAGTAAAAATTCGTTTAAATAAAACTCATTGAAAATATGTAAATAAATTTATTGAACAAAATTAAATGGCCCAAACACGCACATAATCGACTTGTAAAGCAGAAGAATCAGATGGAAGGTTCCATGTTGGCAACCAACTGTCTCTACCTTCCCAGAAATCAGCTGAAGCTCTTGGTGATGTATTCAACCATGGTTTAGCACCATTACTATTTGTGGCATCATCCGGGAAATATGTGGTACCACCAACAGCCAAATTAATAATAATGTGGAATTCTTGATCGAATGGTGCCATTTTCGTATAACCGTTCCATGGGTTGTTCACATTAGTTTGAGCTAAATTACCCAATTCCCAAAAACCACCATCTGGTGGTGTTATTGAACCAATCAATTGATCATCAATTGAAAATGATATATGATCTGAATTCCATTCCATTTGATATAAATGGAAATCGTTATCGTAACCGGCATCGTTTTGTTTTTCGAAATGTGTGTACTCGTAACGATTGTAATTGGAATTTGGGCCCCAATGTAATGTGGAACCAACTTGTTGGGTACCAATATTAACACCACCAGCATTTACAAGACCTTTGTTACCACGACTTTCCATTAAATCGATTTCACCAGATGCTGGCCATCCGGAATATTGATTCCATTCGGGCAACAACCAAATTGCTAATGAAAATAATGGCATTTTTTATTTGAATTTTGATTTTTCACCATTTATCTACCTGGCCAAAGCCAATCACCGGCTGGAAGTTTAGCACGTACTTCAAGGCGACCATATTTAAAGGAAAATGCACCCAATGTACGGATACGTGCACTTTTTATTGGATTTATAATAGTATCAGCATTACCAGTTCTTATGCAACCGTAAAATTGTGGATTCGTACATCTGAGAGGAAACAGAAAATTTGCGTAAATTCATAAAAACAATTTTCAAAACTTACTCATCGGCTGGTGAACCAGCGTTAATGTCCAAACTGCCAGAATACAAGAAATCGTAACCGGTTTCTTCGGCCAAAAGTGTGGGCTTCAAATATAAGATGCCGTCCTGTGTGTAACTGTTGGAACGATTGTTTGTGTACCACTGGAATTCCCAGTTCTGGAAAAGAACGAAATAAAAATTCGTTAATTTGTTTTTTTTTTTTGGAAAATTTTCAAGTTTCTACGTACACCACCGCCAGCAAGAGTTTTTTCGTGTTCCCATTTTCTTAAATTGAATTCGTCGAAGTTGTCTTCGAAAATTAAATCTCCGGAACAAATTGTACCGGTCGGTGCGTAACGGCCACTGGCTGTTGTTTCACTTGCTGTACAATCTTGCGCTGTTATAGCACCAATTAAGGTGCTTAATATAAAAAACAAATACACAGGAGTCATTTTTCGTATTCACTGATTTGTAAACTTGATGAATTATTGCTTTTATAATAAATTTATTGTTGTTATTTTCGATACTTATTTTTATCTTCGATGTTGTTGACTAGCGAAATTTTTAGTTTTGATGTGATGATAAAACTACTTCAATGATGTTTTGAAAGATTTTGCTGATAAGTATTTTAATATGTAGAAATGTTGAGGTTTTCCCTTAGCAACTATCATTTTTAGTATTATATTTATCTAATTAAGTATTAGGTATAGGTTTAAGTTGAAAAGAAAATATTAGATTCAAAATTTTACACTTGTAAAATTGGAAAAACACTTAAAAATAATCTATGAAATGCGGTCCAATAATATTTTTTTAATTCTTTGATTTTTCATTAGACAATAAAAGTAGCAATAAAATATACAGATAAATAATACCACATTTTTATTTACTGCATTAAATTTATAGGTTTTTTCTTTATTTATGATCAGTTATTTTTTTAGTATTTTGGTTATAAGTATGAGACTATAATTAAAAATTATACATATACATGAGTTATTTGTAAAAAATATGGGATAGTTCCTGAAATTCATAATAATTTAACACCCATCATGTATTCCCATTGAAGCTGGGTGCGGTGAAAATATAATAAACATTATTTTTTATGTTATATTAATGAATATGACATTATTAATAGCATCACACGATTAGGTGCAATATATAATATATATTTTTTATGAAAACAAGTTAATTTTATAAAAATTTCGCGTGTTTAAATAAAACTAATTATCGCCTAACTGGAAATTACAATTTATATTCATTTTTATTCATTTTCCAACAATGTATTAATAAACATCTAAAAAAATGAAACGTTCCGGTTCGAAGTCAAGTGTTGAAAAAATACCAGAATCAGTCGATTTAGTTAAATTACGTGAAATTGAAGGGAATGAAGATATTAAAAAACGTAAATATCCTGGATTTAGACGTAATTTATTGGAATATTTATCGGAATTTTGCAATAATACTGGCATTCATGGGTTCTTTTATATGGGCGAACGTGACCGCTCCTTGGTCGAAAGGTAATTTTAACAAAACTTCTTAATTTCCCAAAAAAAACCATTTTCTTTACTTTTTAAGACTTTGCTGGCTGATTTCGTTCTCCATTTCCTTATATTTTTGTATTGGTCTAATTATTGAAACATGGATTAAATGGGACTTGTCACCCGTGTTGGTAAGTTTTGCAAGAAGTCCAACACCAGTTTGGCAAGTACCATTTCCGGCAGTAACAATTTGTTCGGAAACGAAAACACGTCAAAGAAAATACAATTTTACAGCTGCATATGATAAATTAACACATTTTCCTGAAAATATGACAAATGAAGAGTAAGTTCTTGAATGGTTTTTCAAACACTTCTGCAATTTTGTTTTGATTTAGGCTTCAAAAATTGTCAGATAGTTCCATTATATGCGACAATCATTTGTACAATCAAGGAAATCTAACGATTGGTTTTGACACTATTGATTATTTGATGAGCGTAAGTAATAAAAAAATTAAAAAACTTTCTTATAAGGAAGTTTCTGTAAAAAAGTTCCATTGTTGTTTTTATATAGTTGACTCCACCATTTGACGAAGTCTTCTTTTCCTGCAAATGGACTTTACTGAATCAAACCTGTGCTGATTTCTTTACACCAATGCTAACAGAGGATGGCATGTGTTTCACATTTAATATGCTCGATCGTAGCGAATTGCTTCGCAATAACGTGTAAGTGGCATTTTTTTAACAAATCGAAAAGGAACTATTTAAAAAAATGGTTTTATTAAAGATATTTGCACGGCGATTATATGTCGCATGGTCGCAAAACTGAAGGATGGACATTGGAGACTGGTTATCCAAAAACGGCTGAAAAAGACACATTTCCACGTCGTGCCATGTCAGCTGGTTCTTCGGCTGGTCTTTTCCTTTTATTGAGAGCCTTCGAACCGGATTTGGATTATATTTGCCGTGGTCCAGTACAAGGCTTTAAAGTAAAGTTTCCCAAAAATCGAAAAACCAATGAATTGATTATATTTTAAACGAATTCCAGGTACTTTTGCATCATCCCGCCGAAGTGCCACGTGTTGGCAGTCAATATTTCCGTGTACCACTTAATCAGGAAGTGGTCGTTTCTATAAAACCGGACATGATGACCACTTCGGAAGGTTTGCGAGGCTACGATCCATACAGACGGCAATGTTTCTTCCCATCTGAACGTTATTTGGCATTCTATCAAAGCTATACACAACAAAATTGCCAAGTGGAATGTTTGGCGAATTATACGTTGAAGATGTGCGGATGTGTGGCATACCATATGCCTCGTAAGACACACGAATTGAATGCATATGTTATCTAGTTGTGTTAAATTTTCATTTTAGATGAAGAATCGACTCCAATTTGTGGATCTGGCAATTTGAAATGCATGTTTGACGCCCAAAGTACTTGTAAAATGTGGTTGATTTCATTTTTTTATTTATGAATTTTCTTCCAGCTGATTTGTTGACTCTTGAAGTGGAATCGGGTCTGTCAGGATCGCATTCCAGTTGTGATTGTCTTCCAGCTTGTACGTCTTTAACATACAATGCGGAAACATCACAAGCTGATTTTAATTGGCCGAAATTGTTTCAAGCGTTTCGTGTTAATGCCAGTGAAATGCCAGGGTAAAAATCGTACAGAATTCTAATATTTCAAATAAAATTTTCTTAATTTCAGTGTACAATTATCGCGTGTTACACTTTTCTTCAAAGAACAACAGTTTATTACATCAGAACGTAATGAATTGTATGGACAAACTGATTTTATGGCCAATTGTGGTGGTATTTTAGGATTATTTACTGGATTCTCATTTCTATCGATTGTTGAAATAATCTATTTTATGACATTGCGTGTTATTTGTAACATTCGAAGATATGGTAGACATTTTTGGTCAGCATCTCCTGATTTAATACATGATGATCGTTATTTGCATCCAACAAAAGATGAAAAAGAATAGAATTTTGAATATTAGTAAATTTTTCAACACTTTATTGTGCACTAGTTTAGAAAAATGAGCTCTTTTCAGAAAATTTTACACAAACGCACTCAAATAGTTGTATTGTTGGTTGTCTAGAATAAAGTTTAAAACGAGTTTTAATTTAATTTTGCAACTGTCCGATAAAATAATTTGCGTGTTAATTATATAAATAAATACACAATTTTATTTTGATTATTAATGTTTATTACATTAAAAACAAATTACAAAGTTTCATTTCCTGGTGTAAGTCATATATAATTCGATTATTGTGTCACGATAATGAAAAGTATTAAATAAGTGAGTCATATTTGCATGTGCAAACTTAAAAGTGTAACACGAAACTTGTTATGGTTATCGTTGGGGGAGATACAAGTGAACCAACCCTTTGAATGATAATTTTTTTAAAATATCCCCTTATGCACGTGTTCGGACATCCTGTATTTCAGGACGGGGTTCAGTTTAAATCCATTAAATCGATACGTAAACCGTGACTTTATTTTTAACATTTATTTTTCAGAAATTAGGTGTTATTTTATATAAAAATTTGTTGATTTTTTTAATTATATTTCATTCATTTAGTAGAGAATATAGTATAGTTGAATTTTTGGGATAAATTACATTTTCTGGAATAATTTTAAAGTATAATATGAATTTTTAACAGAAACTTGATCTAGTTTAGTATATTTTCAAAAATAAGATCAGAACTCGTATTAAAATTTAAAAAATTTAAAAATTAAAAAAAACTGGTTAATCCAGCCCTGGTTCGTCCATTCATAATGCTGCTTATAATATTTGTCGCCATCGGCAACATTCCAATGCGGTACAGCTTTGAAAACAATTAAGTAATACAGAATTTCACCTGTTTTATAAATATTTCGGCCGACTTTGATTCTTTTATACGGTTCATATTTTGTAGCAAGTTGTAGTCAATGCGCAAGCGTTGAAAAACACGCCAACTTGGTATTAAAATTTCAAATCTGTTTTTACGAGAGATACAAACGCGCTGCACTTAAAACAATTTCTTTCAATTTATTGTTGTGTCTTCCATGTGACAAGTTGATTTTATTTTTTTTCGATAAATAATACGTAAACTTCTGTGTTTTGTGACACTGTGTCAAAATTTTTCTCATATAATCATCAACCAAATTTTCTGTAAAAAAATAATGCCGGCCGATCAAGAATTAAATTCAGTGTTAATTCGCCGTCAAGAAATTAACGAAGCGTTAGATAATGGAGATGAAGTGAAGATCAAATACAGGGTGGTTAATGTTTATACGGAATTTCAGGAATTCTCACGAAAAGAAATCAAACAATACGAAACCACGTTCAAAAAGTGAGTTTTTTTGTTTAATCAAACTGTTTTTATAAAACAGAAATCGATATTTTGTACGAAAATAGTCCTACCCGTATTATTTTCTTCGTTTCGATTTAATTTCATTCAATAATAACATGTTATGATGTTTTACCATGTGTGGGTATATATTTTGTCACCACCAGCCACAATTAAAAGATATATTTATCTGAATTGTAATTATGAATGCTTCGCATGTGGGCGCAGATCCGGCTTAAGCCCTTTTTGCATAAAACAGGGGGAAATACAGAAAAACGTAATACAATTTGTTATCGTTTTTAAGAGTTTTTTTGTGATTCACTGATTTGTATTTATTTATTTCTATTTGTAGATTTATTACACTTTCCACTAAAAAACTGACTCATTTTCATTCATAAAACTAATTGTGGTTAAATCTATTAAAAGAATTTCACTTATATTCGTCAATTTCTATTTTTTTTTTTTGAATAATTTCGTTTATCAGACGATATTTTATCAACCTCAGCGTCATATTTAAATATTTACTCATAATATATCCAATGAAAACTATAAAACAAATCCAAAAACACTCAGTTTATTTATATATAATTATTTGTTTATTGATTATTAATAAGACATACCGTGGTAAATTTATTCAACCTTGTCTGTTTTGACTTATAAATAAATCAACATTTTTTTATATAATAATAAAATGAAATGAAATTTATATGAAATTAAAACAGTAAAAAGGGATTGTAAATCAATATATAACACATATAAATGAACCTGGCCCATTTTTGTTACAAAAGGTCAACATTGCAAGCAGGTCACCTGATGGTTCACCTTCTCTCGATGGGTCCATGGGTGTATTTAATAAAATAAGTAGGATAAATTATAAATTATTATGTGTTCAATTATAAAAACAAGTAAAATTACTCTACCGTGTACGAGAAATTCATACATAAATGTTGTTTTTCCTCTTTTTATTTCATTCTTTCGATAAACTGGATTTTATAAATAAACAATTTTTTTGAAGTTAATTTGACGCTATTTTTTTGTTGTTTTGTTTTCAAAAATTGTTTTAATACGGTCCTGTCCGTTTTGGAAATCTGTTAATTTTCTTATTTACTCAAGCACCTTATTGTTAGTATAAATTTCGAGTACGTTCACCTTTTTTTATCTTGTTCGTTAAAAAATATTTAACATTTTTCATTTTCATGATTTATTTATTAAAAAAAGTCATGATTTTTCAAAATTAACCCCATAAAGTTGTCGCCATCTTTTGATATTTATCATCAACAACTGTTATAAAGAGAAAATTGTTTATTAACAATCTGGCATATGTTATTCTATGAATTATTTATAATAAATATTGAATATTGATGACAAAATACATAGAAATCATTTAACAGACAAATTAAACCGTACAAATACTGACATTTTATTGTATAAAGGCTTTTCAATATTGGAAAATAACATAACTAATTGCATTTTGAAAATAAAATCACGTTTTATTGATAGTGAAAGTATTTTCTCTTAAAGTTTGTTGTAATAATAAATAAAAATAGCCATTCTTGTACAAAGAATAGTGTAAATTACTTTCTCAATTCATAGATAATTGCTACCATTTTAAGAATAATATGCATTTCCTTATATTTTTTCATTTGATTTCGTTTAATACTTTTAAAAAAATTGTTTCTCACATTGGGAATATTAAAATTTTTCGTTATTATTATGTCATTTCGTGAGAATATAAATTTTTTAATGAGTTTTTAAAAAATATTTGTTATATAACGAGAATTTATAAAATATGATATACATGAAAATGTATATTATTGTTTTTAAACTGTATCTGGTGACACATTTATTATTATTTTATATAAATATATTAGTCATAATTTATATAAACTGTATTTGATGTCAATAAAATGTTTCCCATAAATGTTGGTTAACAGGAATTCCACTTTTTCGATTTTTCTATAATTTAAATCAACAAACAAACTGAAAATTACATCGTGATTACATTTTCTAGAAAGTAAGTAAACGAATTTTTTTAAAAAAATTTGTACGTTTTCACTTTCGCCATAAAATACACCAAAAACTAGTATTGAATTACAAGTAATTGAATTCCACTATAAACAAATATTCAGAAGAAGCGTTTTTGAAAGTTAATTTAGTTTTCAGCAATCCATCACTGAAATTTCACACTTTTGAATAAAAAAAGTGTTTGGTTTATAACACGTGCTTGGACTCTTTAAATAATATTTACATAATAAATTTGTTGTTTATCACAAGAAGCCTATTTCTATATATATTTAGTTTGTAAACATTTTTATATTCTGTGAAATAATAAAATTTCGAATTGATGCGAAAACAGACACAATTTTATTTTTATTAATAATGCATTTATGAATCATTCCAATTGAAATAGATTTATTTAAATGAATTGCACTTGTGTTTATCATTTTATGAGTGAGGGTGTTTTTATTTACTTCCTCTACTATCACTAGTTATCATAAAATAAAAACGGGAAACTCCTTAATACTTTATGACGTGTTTCACTTAAAAATTATAAGGGAAATTTCATCATTGTCGTACAAATATTTTATTAAATGTGCTTATTTTAGATTAGTTTTCCTGTTCTAGTTCAATAAACTTGAACTGAAATCACTCAATTGTGTAATTATATAACAAATTGTAAAAATAAATCAAACATTTTGCCAAATTAAGTAATTAAATTGCCCTTGATGGACTAGAAATTTTATTTAGAACGTTCTATTTGTAAAAATCCAACAAAAACAATTAAAATCCATTAATTATTGTGAAAGTCGTTAATTAATGTCAATGATTATGTTTTTATTAGACAAAAAACTTGTTCTAATTGAATATTAATTTAATATAAATGTATTTTATTTGAATTTAATAAATTTTGAACATTTCATATACATATGCATATTGTAACGGAAATCCTGTGTATTTGCATTCATTTACCTTTTTTTCGTTTAATTTATTTGAGGTTTACTGAACTGATTCTTTTTTACTATTTACTAGAAAACAGTAATTTATGGTAAATAGTTTTTATAGACAAAGAATTCAACATTCAACGAACAATATTTTTTTGTATTAAGATAGCAAAATTGTTCAACTAAACAATAATTATGACAATTTCTGTTTCGTTACACTTCTTTTCATTAAATTTTCCTTTAATTAAGCGTTAATTTTTAAACGAAATTCTGGACTGATTAAAAATTTTCAATTTAAAAATATTTAATTATTAGGTTGGCAAACAGGTCTATTAATTTATGCAATGTCACCAATATTTAGGAAAAAAAATTACTACTGATTGAAACTTGAGAATTTTTAAACTGTGAATGTTTATTATTTAATTATAAAAGTTTCAAATTAATTGATTACTCGTTGCAAATACACTTTAATTGCATTTTAACAAATTACATGAATTTTTTTTGCGTAATAAACAAAATAAAAGACAAATTTAATTATATAATCATTTATTTTATCAACCATAAATATATTTAATAATTTTACTAAAAATATCTTTTTGCATTTTTTACACATTAGTGCATTTGCCCAAAACAATAACGGATATCCTGGTGATGTTCTATATTTAGCAAAAAAAATAAATAAATCACAGACAAGGAATAAAACTACTAAAAAACTAACAAAATAAATTAAGTAAAAAATATAATGTGATATTTATTTATATATGTTAAAAAAAGTGGAAATAACATAATAAAAATTGTACAAATTTTAAAAAAATTTATATAAACCCATTGTATAATAAATAAATTAAAATTTGTTATCTTAACATTTGTCTAAAATCATCCAATTTATAAATACTTGTCGATAATCTACCAATTGCATTCAATAATGATACAATTTCATTTCTATGTAATTGAAATAAACGTTTATCGTTCATTTGTAATTCATCTAAATGATCAAATTTACCAGAAAATAATATTTTCAATGCTGTACCTAGACCTTGTGTTTGCAATTTACCCCATAATTTGCATTTATCACAACCAACACAATCCATAATTCTTGTAACATTACGAAAATGCTGTTTGAATTCATATTTCAATTTTTCCGCTTGATCGGACCCATTAAACATTGTTGTTTCATCGAAATGATCGGGAAATTGTCGTACAACATTTAATAAATCCTTAATTGCCATTTGGGTGTCCCAATCGTTCGCCTCATTACCTGTATAGAATTCTTCACGTTCCAAATACGGTGCCGCTTTGGCCAAAGCTCTCAATTCCAACAAATAAACAAAATATAAATTACGCAACCAATTCGGTCCTTCATCGTTTGTGGTTTCTGGTGAGAAACGCCGTTTGAATTCTTGCAAATTAGCTCCCCATTTACCTTTCGGGTCTGTTAAACTTAAACCATTCGAATTCGATAATAAATATTCAGCTGATAAATGTATATTAATGCTGGCATGTAATCCAGATATTGCACGATAGAAAACACGTTCCTCCAAACATAATTCACTCAATTTGGCACTTTGTATGTACGGATTGTAATTGAAACTCTTTTTCGGACGAAAACAATTCTCCAAATAAATACTGTGCCATATACGTTGTGCCGAGGGGCCTTTGTAGCCGGTAAAACGTTCCGGATTTAATAATAAATCCACATATTCAGCATCTTCATCGTTTTCATCAATAATACAGAAATTATCTTGTGCATTATCGTATGCCGCCCACAATACCATATCTTCTTGTGCCTTTATACTTAACGTTTTATTTAAATAGTCCAAATTGTTGTGATGTTGTTGTTGTTGTGAATCTTTACAATTTTCATTCACTTTAGCTGAATACTTGTTTGATTTCAGTTTACGTTCGTCGCCTTTTAAACCAGATGGTAAAGAATTTTCTTCGCATGCTTCCACATGACAATAACGCATCGCACAACGACTGTCGTCCGTCCAAAATGGGCAATTTCGTTTTAAATTCACTTTGTAAAAACGAAAATAATCTTTTATTAATAAACTTTTTAATCTTGGATAAATTTTCACATTGTTGAAATAATCCACTGTGTCTATGTTGCATGTACATTCATCGATTTTACCATGCAATTGACAAAAACAATCATCTTGTTTTTCTATATTAAAATAAGCAAAACACTGCACAATTAATAGAATTTGTAATAAAATATGGACAAGTTTGTTTGATTTCATTGTTATTGTTGTTAAACATTTTCTGTTACTGTTTATATATGGTGAATTTGGGCTACTGTACTATTGTTCGAAGATGTGTTATCTCCGTTTTATAATAGCATGATATACACGTAAATTTTTGTTTAAATTATCGGAAATCTAATCGAAATGAACCACGTAAACAAATTTGTGGTTAGGTTAGAGTGAACTTTGAGTTACACTCGGCTTACATTTGGGTCATGTAGAGGGGAGTAGAGTAAGAGTGTGTTCAGAAATTATTACTCCAGTTCACTTTCTAAATCATATTTCCTGCTATTATATTTTAATTTATTTAATGTTTGGACATTTTATTATTGTTTTAATTAGTCGATTTTATTGTTTGTTATACAATTTATGCGGAATTAATTTGTTTAATGAGTTTTTGTTTATTTTATGCAAAACTTTTTTTAAATACGATTTTTACGTAATGTTTTTAAAACAGAATTATAATTTAATTAATGATTTTTTTGTACTTTTCTAATAAAATTTCTGTTTTTCATTAAAAGATTACTTGTTATTGTGAATTTCAATCGAACATAAAAGTGATCGTTTTTCCTACGTGATTTCAAACAGGTTTTTCGCACATTTTCTCTTTCTAAATTATGAATAATTGTACAGACAATTTAATGATGTTATATTTGCCGTTGGCTAAAATAATTATCTATTAATTACCAGGATTAATGAAAACGTAAATCGTTTTTAAAATAAATAAATAAAATGATAATACCAGACAAATATATATATGGGCGTTTTTGTGTTTTTGATAAAAAAAAAACACATGTATACTTACTATAATTTAAATTTAATATTTATCTTCTAGATTTAACACCAACAAAGACGGTTATTTATCTCTCGATGAATTAAAGAGGATGATGGAAGTTCTGGGCGCTCCACAAACGCATTTAGGACTAAAAGCGATGATAAAAGAAGTGGACGAAGATGGTGATAATCGTTTATCGTTCCGTGAATTTTTGTTAGTATATCGTAAAGCGAGAGCCGGAGAATTGGATGAAAATTCCGGTTTGGGACAATTGGCAAGATTAACAGAAGTTGATGTTGATAAAGTGGGTGTAAATGGAGCTAAAGAGTTTTTCGAAGCAAAGGTTCGGATAAAATTTGTTATTAAGTTTGTTGATGTTAATAATTTTATTGGTTTTTGTTTACAGATTGAAGAGTTAAGTAAGAAAAGTAAATTTGAGGATGAAATTCGACAGGAACAAGAAGAAAAGAAGCGTATGGAAGAAGAGAAAGCAATCAGAAGACAACAGTTTTTGCAAAAAGCTGCTATGTTTAAGTCCTAATTTATTTGGCATTTTATTCATTAATAATAACTAGAGTATTTTATATAAAAAATGTTACCAATTATTATATTTTTTTTTAGTTTTTGACTGATTTTGAATTTTTCCATTTGAGGTCATTAAACACTTTGTTAGGTGTAGATAAGTAATAATGTATATTTTTCTGTAATTTTATTGTACCTAAGCTAAGCATAACAATTACATTAATTTTAAACGAGTTTTATTAGATTTTTTATTTATTTTTATATACCTACCACATCGTTATCTTCCTGTATTAATTGTATTATATAATAACAGTATTTCTCTGAAAGCATGACAGGATGACAATTATCAGTACAGATAAATGAAAATTTTCATCTTTCTCAATGTTTTTAGTTCAATGAAAGTCAAAAATTTATTTAAAATCTTTATTTTGAACAATTCGCGTTCCACAATACATAAACTAGACAAATACACAGTAATTATTTAAAATATTGGAATATTTTTGAACAAAACGATACCGTTTTTATCTAAATAGAGAAAAATCACTAAGTACTTATTACAATTATTACATTTATTACAAGTAATATAAAACTTAAAAGCGAATAACTAACAAAACTAAACTAAATGTTGTTTATTAAATTATATGTACATCTAAATAAAAAAAATGTTACATAAACTGCTTACTACCAATAAACAATAATCGCTTTTAAAATACTTGTACACACGCGGATTGAATCGAGCCAAATCTGGACGTCAGCCACTTTAATCAGTTGAACTAAATCTTCATGTGCAACTGGCATTGAACAAAATTCACAGGGAAAAACTACGTTTGCTGGATTTCTTCGACAAGTCAACAACTAGGCGGTAGTGAAGCCGGACCTGAACGTACATTCAATTAAAAAATCATCAAATTCAACAGTATATTTAAGCGTCAAATAGTTAATTAATTAGTAATGAATTTCATAAACATATTTTTTTATTACATATTTTATAAAAAAATTAAATATACAGGTATAATGCCTAGCTGTAGCATTAAAGAATATTTTGATTCCGTTAAAAACTTTATACATTACATACATTACAAACAAAATAATTTCAAAATTCAAGTTTTAAAAGTTCCCGCTATCTATGCGCTTCTCTTTATATTTATAAAAAATTTATTTATAGTTCTCTACAACTTGCCATCTGTCGGACATTGGTTGAAGTTGGAAAGAAACTGACGTCTTCAAAAAATAGAATTCTGTAAAACAGAACCTTTAGCTTTCAGAAATGCCTATTGTGTGGCGCAAGTAGAATTTTTTCAATTAAATTATTAATTTACCAAAAAATAGAAAATAATAAAATATACGAAATACGAATAAGAATAAAAATTATTTTTAACTTTTTTTTGAATATAATACAGAAGTGTTTTAAAACCTACCGTCTGGTACCATTTTCATATAAAAACATTCTTGTTTCATAAGTCTTGTAATTCCAGACCAGTTTCAAGTGACAATTTTGACTTGAAATACACTTGAAAATGCTTGAAAATTATTTTTTTTTTGTAATTTGAACTACAAATTAATTATTACTAAAGGCACTAGACCATTACTTAATTGATTTGCTACAGCTACTCGAGGTGTAACAGACAAAACATTTAAAAAAATAAAATTTACAGCAAATTCCCCTCAACAGGAATATTACAAAATCTAGTCCAGCAACCAATAAGTATATATTAATTAAATTTGAAAAGTAAAATCTATATTATCTAGCTGGATAGATTTTTACTGTCCATTAAACTTATCGATTTCCATTACATCTATTATGAATGATTAAATTTAATTATATACCTACAATAATAACGATAAAAGATTTATCCAATTTTCAATGGACCAGTAATTTTCTATATTAATACAGTTTATGATAACCCTATCAATCCATTTTCAGTACTAGTAAATTTAAATTAACAATTACCAGACCAAAAACAACAAAAATCATACCGTGTAAAAACATATAGGGAGTACATTTTAACAGGCTTTTATTGTACCATTTTGCATTATTTATTGGGCACTTAAAAAAACATCATATATATTTTTTCCTACTCTCTTTGTTTTCTATATATGTATATAAAATGAAAAGGTAAAGAGAAAAGACATCTTTTATTGGTTGTGCACGTATATGTATCCGGTCTTTGAGTTTGATAAAGTCTTACTTACTCGAAATTCAAATAAATTGAGATCTGCCTCTCCAACTCACTCCATATACTATATACTAGCTCTCGTCTTCTATACTTAATGTTGTTGGCTCTCTGTGTGTGTGTGTGTTTTCCTTCTTGTGATTAATTATGCAGACCTTTCCATGAAAATCTCCCTCATCTAACAATATAGAAACATCACTATAGCTCACTGTTCTCTACATATACATAGATAGATCCTAGACAGCAGATAGTCACTCACCAAACGCGTAGATAGACAGAACAGTCTTAATCCACCCATACCATATCTTGATTTACCTATTCTGCATGCCTTAAAATCGATTCTTCGAACTTTCCACTGTTTGAAAATGATTATTAAAGATTCATCCATGTGCAATGTGTGAGAATTTCGATACCCACTAAAAAAAAACTACAACAAACATTCTAATATAAGGGCATAGTATAGTTGTCTATAGACATAGGACTCTAGTGACTAGCTTAAACAAAAGCATAGCTGAAATATATAAATATTTAAGCAGGCCGCAATTCTGGCAAGTCACGTATATATGCAGCTACACACACACAATTTAAGGCCCAGATATATATATACATATATATATATATATATTTCGTTTCGTCCAACCCTATATAATTTGTTGGTCCTCAGGGACTAACAATATTCTGCACTAACAGCAAAACAGTAAGTAGAAGAATCCTTTTCCTACCTATGGCAAAACGTTCGATAAACAATTTTATTTTACCGTCTCTTTTTTTGGTTCCAAAAAAGGATTTACATGCAATTTCATGTTGAACATGAGAAATTTAACAAGTTGAACATAAAATTTGTTATTTACGGATGAAAACAGCAAGAAGAAGACTAAAAAAATATTTCGCTTAATCTAAATTATTGTGTACTAAATGAAGTCCATTAAATTTAACCCCGAAGACAATAGCTTGTAACAAAAATGGAAACAAAGAGAAAAACAATGTCCAGCTGTTTGTTTTGTTTTTAGTGAAAGTTTCTTTGCGTGTCATTTCACTATTTTTCCGATTGAATCCAGATACAGTAATAAAATAAAGTGGTTGGTTGTTAGTTTCATTTTTTTTTGATTCCAAACAAGTATGTAAAAAAATTATACTCCTAATAAAGACTAATTAAGTTTTGCACGTTGTGTTTTTTTTTTGAATATTGATAAAAAATTCAAACTTGTTTCCAAAGAATAATAACCGTACGATTTTAATTAAAAACTTTTTAAAATTTGTCCCTAATGGATGGAAGATTTTCGTCGTCTTCGAAAAATTTTAACATAAACATAAAAATACTAACAGTTACACTACGGTTATTTCGTTGGTGGTTGGTCGCAAAATTTTACCATATTTTGTATCGTCTAGTGTGGCATTAAGTCTTCACAAAAGCACTAGGAAACTGCTGGAATATTGTGAATAATGTAACATGGGGAAATAATTTACTACTGAAATGGGCTACTGTACGTTATTTATTGTCTAACCGAAGCCTACATAATATTATACTTGCTTCTTCTGTGCGGTTTTAAAATTTTCACCATATATACATACATACCTACATCGCTTGGATGGACGATGAAAAATTCATTCTGAAAATCTGGAATTCTTAACGCAAACACAATCAATACACAAAACAATAAAAAAAACTTTGTCTTGTATGTTTTACAAATTTTTAATTACGGTCCTGAAGAATACATTCCATTGTATATTTCCATCTTATCTACATAATATTCTGAAAAATTGCTTTGAAAGTGTTAGTTTCCATTTTTAAAATGAACATTTCAAAGTTGACACAATTCAACAAAAAAAAATCAATAATTTTGAATAAAACACCAGCGTTCATTTTTATCAATTTTTTATATTTTTTTCAGTTTGAGTGATGCTTACAATATAAAGTGCAGTTTCTACATACATCCTGTCTTTTAATTCATTTTCCTTGTTCTAAAATTGATTATCATATTGTTTTTTATTATTTATATACAAATGTCTTTTTAGGTAAATTTATAAATGAATTATATATTTAACAATAAGTCATTTCTAGAATGTGGCAGTACAATGGTTTCTCTCGCATTTTTCTTTTACATTATTAATAATTATTACAAGAAATTATAAATATTTTGTATAATAGCACTTTAGAATTTTAAACAAAATTCTTAAAGTCTATTCCTAGGTCCAATTCTTGGCATTTCGACCTATCGAAAATATTTTTGTTTTTTTTTTCATAATGTTGGCACTATTATAACGAAACATAAATTCTGCAGCAAATAGAATTGATGTTTAACAAATGCAAAAGTGTGGTTAGGTATTTATTTGCCAACTTAACTGCAATAAATAATCCTAAATTCGATTGATCGACCTTCGAGAATCGAGACCCTTATTTATTATCATCAAAAAATGACCTAAATTAATACAATTTAAATTTATCACACAAGAATGGGCTGGAAATGATAATATTCTCATTATTTTTATTAAATTAATATTTACAAATATTTTAACAAGTATATAGCAGTTATATAATTAGTTTCTGTCCTACTAAAGATTCAACTACTCGTAGAATTCTTAACGTTTAAAATGTTTTATTTTAATTTTTCGTACTTTTATTTATATTATATACACCTTTATAAATCTGCAGAACGTTTACTGTTTTCTTTTGCCATTAATTGAATTCTTTACCAAATTTACGAAAAGAAAAACTTTTTCCTCTTATCATCATCATCATCATTATATCACAAAATGGCCAAATTATCCACAAATTTAAAGTTTGAAATAATTGAAATGTAAAGAGGAGTAAAAAAAACATTAACCCATTAAAATTGATTAATGTTTAAGAAAAAAATTAGAAAAAAACCGAATGATATATGAGAGAAAATACAAGTTTTATCTGTCTTTTTTTTAGACAAAATTTTCATGGATTTAATGGACCCATTTTCAATTACTAATTCAAATAAAAAGGAATACGGGTCCCATTACTTAATTATTACAGAAAGAAGTATACACACAAAAAAAAATTTGAAAAGGATATTCTATTCAAGTCATTCAAACATCAGTCTTTTGTATTTTACAAAATTATATGATAAAAAAAGGAACGAGTATAGATAGACACGAATATAAGAATTAAAGTATAACAAATTTCTTTTTTTTTGAACGTTTTGATGTTTAACATTTGGAAATTATTTAATTTGTTAAAATTTTGTATTTGACATGTTCGAAATCATCTCAACTGACAGCTCCATAATACGCTAAATTGAACCCTACTGATAAATTCACCCTCTAGAACAAAAAAAAAACAACAACAACACATTTTCCCTACTCACACAGTAAATAATTTCGTACATGTTCCGAATAAAAATTGGGGATCCCTTTTTATATATATTATGTTGTGTATTATTTATATTACGAATCGTGACAAATTCCAATGCGGTCTTTTCTAATATTTTACAAAAATCAAATCACCAAAATGGGACGAATGTGATGGAGAAACCAACAAATCAAATTTTCAGCAATAATTTTGAACGTGGTTTTAAAAAAATTCCTTTTTAACACCTACGTGCTAAATTCCACTGAAAAAACAGGGTATAGGTAGGTAAATTCTAGAACAGTCAACATTCCTATTAAATAATCCCTTAATTAAAATTTTAAATTATTAAATTTAAAGCGCTGAATTCAATTTATGGCCAAAAGTATCAGTATATAGAAGAACCTTAACTTAATCAAAAACTTGCAACTTTTCGGCAGTATAATGAATTAAATTTAAGACTTTAATGGCATACATATTCAAATATAATAATATCTATCTATATTACAAAATAGATTTAAAACGGTTTTATTTTTGTTATACGAAAAACTTTATTAAGCAATTAGACCGGAAGTTTTCCAAAAAAAAAGGAACATAAAGTGTTTTTCATACCTTTTGCGACACAACACAATATTGAGACAAAAATTTTGTATTATATGAGTCTGTGTTTTTAAAATATGACATATATAAAAGTAATATTACGTTCTGCAGGCAGCCATGATAACATACATAATTTCAAAATATACAATATTTGAAACACAAAAGTGAAGTCACTACCTACTTCTTATACTCTCTCTCTCTCTCTTCGTCTCTTTCTCTCAATTTATTCAAGTATGAAAAATAAATAAACTACACAAAAGTTTTTGAAGGAATTGCATTCCAAGACGAAAAACAGTATTTTAGACATTCTATATTATAACAAGAAACAGTTTTCATTCGATTTCTTTTTCATACTAATAAAACGTTTTTCCCCTAAAAAAACAACTAGATAATATACCTATAGGTATACTGTATATAACAAAAACTGTTTTACTTCTATGAACCGTAATTAATTTAATTTCAAGTTCATTTATTTACATAATTCGCGCACTAACATTTCTTTTATTAATTAATTAGATAAAACAAATAATTAGGTTTTCCGTTTAATAATTTTTATTTTGCTTTTCGGTGAATTTTTAGCTTCCACACAATAAAAGTTCATATTACGATTGTCTTTAAAATTTTTTTGTTCAGTTCTACACGCACATTACATTAACAATACCAATTAACATATTCCCAAAAACGTATATGTGTATAGCAACAAAATTTCTATTGGCAAAAAAATCTGCATATTTGCATATGGAACATTTCGGATCCTTTATCGAACATTATTAATTCCATCAAATTTTCGCAAATCGAAGCGGTAAAACACTATTGAATTATTGATATATTTTTTTTTAAAAAAAAAGGAAAAATTATACATTGGGAATAGATTAAATGCGTATATTGTTAATCCATTATAACTGCTGTAAATCACTGAAAAGGCACCTCTAGATAATAATAAGTGAGCATAGGGACGGAAGAATCGGTTATAACCTGATCTCATACAGTTGTTTCCCGATCCACATGTATATATTCTACTGGTGGTGTTTTATGTCAAGAATTTAAACTGGGATCTAATAATCTAGGACCGGTTAATAATTTTTTTTTCGCTAAACGACGTCTACGTCGTGCCCGAACTCGATGTAATGTTAAACATAATAATAGAATCAATGATGATAAGATGGCAGCACCAGCTGCTAATGCTGACAATGGTAATGAATTTAATAATTTCGATGTGGCACCACACTGTGCTTCGCTCTCATCAAAACCAGATGGACAATGATCTTTACCATCACACCATAATTTCGGACTAATGCAAGCATCCAATTCGGGACACTTGTGTATGCATTCGTATTCCGTTTCGTTTGCACTAACATTAACAGGTACCTGTAATTGTTGCAACAATGATGACCGACTACGCGATATTTCCAACCAACTGAACGCCGCTATACCGGGTTCGGCACCGATCCATTCCACAAGGAAATTCGGTGGACGTTGTTGGATGTGTGCCAAACCCTCACCCCACCATTCTTCGCTGAACACGTGCACGGCCAGTGGACGAGCACCCGGTTCGGCTGGACAAACGGCTCGCACCAATTTCGGCGGTTTACCGGAATAGATCATGACACGATTGTTGGTTGGACAACGTGTCACTTCATCTAAACGCGGTTTCAATGGCAAAAATGCTCCCCAACTCAATAGGAACAAACTGCGATTGTAGCGCGCCTCCACCACCCATGGCATACCGTTACATAAATGTTCGGGACGATCTAATGGTGGATTACTGAATTGTACATCACCACCAACACCTTCTAAACGATGATTCACCGGACAATCGGCCATTTTAACAATTTCAAACAACACATGAAAATGAAGTACTGTAAAATCTTCAGTTATATTCATATCTTTGGCGGTGAAATGTAATTCTAATGATCTTGATGATGATATGAACACTAATGGTTTATTTGTTAAAGTTGAATTATCACATAGGCATGCTTTTGGTGTACGTATATCACGCCATGGTGATTCCCATATACTTAATTCCGCTATACGTGTATTACCATAATATTCGCATATATGCCGGTTTGTATGTGGATCTGGTATTGTTTCACAACTAGGACTTAGACCGAACGATGCATTATTTACAATTAAACGTACACGTTCATCAACACCAGCTTCGAAACGATAAACACATTGTATATCTTTGGCACCACCTCTACCATACAAGAAAATATTTCGTGGATTTGTTATTTCGCCAACATGTTGTTTACGGAATATACGATGACATGGTCGATATTCATTATTATTATTAATATTATCATCCCACCATGGATCACCACCTAACCGTGTATCGACGAATTCATATTTCAATTTAAATGAAGCTGGATGTAATGCCGTACCATCTTCTGTATGATGTTGGATCGTTAATGTACGATCACTGGATAAATAACTTTCACTTGGCGAACATGGACGAGTAACACGTGTCGAATTACTAAGTGCACTATGATCGCACAATTTCGGTGCTTCATCGCATTTATCTTCAATTAAATTAATACCGTTCCATATACGTAGCCGGGTGGCACAACCGCCACCAGTCGACGTATTACCGAGTAGCGCGTGCGCATTCTCACCAACCAACAATGCACGTTGACTGTACGATACGAAACTGATCCAAATCAAATCGCCCGGATAACCGCGAAACCGGTACGTGCACGTTGTGTTTGGCGGTAAGGAATGCCGTGGACTAACTAGCCGTCCTTTTCGACCACGACCCGTCCAAATTTCATCACTTTCCGGACTGGTAGCGTTCACATCGAATTCACACTTCAAACTGTACCGTGAATAGTCCAATGAATCGGAATCGGCGAAAATCACATCCACATCCAATTCGAAACCGCGCAACGGTGACTGAGATGGTGGCGAATGTAATGGTATACTGAATGGTGATGAATGGAAGGCAACCAACATTTCTGGACCACGTGATACAACGCGCGGCAACCAATCACCGCCACAATATTTCGCCAAGACAGGATCATTCGTTGAACCACCATCGTAGAAAATCAAATGATCACGTTCACCAGTACAATCACGCCATGCACGTAATGCACGCGCCGTTTTATTTAAACCGGCCACATTAATTGAACGTTTCATGTGCATTTTATGGGCAGCTTCTTGTCGTACAGCTATCATGGCATGTTTACATGTTGGCACGAATTTTTGACGTAAACTCCAATAACACGACACATTACGCGGATACATGCCAGGATAGTTTGGTGATTGCAAACGACATGGTTTACGGTAGCATTCCTCAAATTGTCGTGTACAATATGTACCGGGTGCCACTTGGCCACGTTCTAATGGTTCCTTGGGTGAACCGAACCGTACAACGGCTTCACGTTTAGCAACGAAACGATAACGTAATCGAAACGCGAACGGTATTTGTGGTGAACCGAACAATTTAACACTTACTGTTACCGTTGATGTTTCACTAAAATATGCTGCCGGACCGGATGATGAACCACACCATGAACCGCCAGTAAATGGACGACCCAATTCACTTAATTGCATATAACCATCTGGACAACCATCTAAGGCTGATGCTTCGTAACGGCCCACTTTGAATTCATCGAAAATTAACTGTAAACAAAAAATGAATCGATAACTTTTTAGGCTCTTAAATCTCTTAAATTAATTTGGAAGATTTAGATGATTGATGGAAGTAATACTGATATGAAGAGATGGGTAGAATGTTTTTAATTATTATTATGTATAATATTTTTTATACAAGATTGATCAGTTTCGCGTCTGACATCAAGATTCTAATTAAAACAGGACTAGGGGAATTTTAGCGCAGTTGATTTAATCGGAGATTTAGATGCCTTCTAACCATTTCCATGTCAACGAAATTGAACACAACGATTAGGTATGTTTATGATGATGATGTATTCGATTTATGTGTACATAATGTAATATATACATATGTATATGAATTGTTTCACATCAGTTCAATTACATAATTCAAATTGTATATTATTAACATTGTTACTATTAATAGATAATTGTTTATTATATAATCTTGTGGAGGAAACAAATGTTTACATATAAACAATGTTTTGGGTAACAAGTTGTGGTAAATAAAGGATTGTGTACGGCCTAAAACTACTTTAGAGCCACTCTCAAATAAACTTGTATCACTGATACAAACACCTGTATAATTAATTTGATTAGTATTATGATAACTGAATGCTTGCAACTACAAAATTTGTCCTGAAGAAAAAAAGCTCTAGAGTCCAGTTTTGTGTCAGTTTAGATTTCTTTGTTCGTAAATTCCGGTTAAAGAAAATCCTATCCCACCCTATATCGAAAATAACCCTATATTATTATATATTAGTAAGTTGGGTAACCCTTATAACTTCATCCCAGGCCACAAATCATCTAACTAACCAAGTCTCTTTGGACACAAAACCGTTTACTTCATTTACTGTCATCTTAGTGTGGAGTTTATCTCTTTTGTAATATGTTTCTGGACCTTATAATCCACTCTTTAGAAATGATATACGACTTATAATACAAGTGGTGGCCCAAAACGAATTATTATTCCTTGTTGACTTTGTACACAAGAAAAAAACTGAAAAAAAATATGAATTAAAATTTAATTACAAAGAATAAGGAAATAAGGAAATTTTTTTTTGTTACATCTCCATAAATTATACATTTTTCGTTTTGTATTCAAACGTGTGAAGTGAAATAAATATAAGTAGGTACATAAGAAAAGAGAGAGACAATAAAACGCATTAGTGGTAGGAAAACTTGAAGAAAACAAATTTAAAGAATTTATAGATATAGAAGCGGAGGGAGAAAAACTTTCAACTCCGATATCAGTTCCAAGGGCTATTAAGCAAATAATTCAAATGACAAGGAAATTACTATATATATACCTATACCTGGGTCACATGCGATGGTGAAATCAAGACAAGCAAAGAGCGAGCACATCTTGTTAGGTGATTGATGATGTGCACACCATCTCGTACCACTATTATAAACTACATATATACATACCATACTGTGTTTATCTCCTTCTAACGCTGTCATATAATTGTCCGAACATTTATCAAGGATAATGGTCCAAGAATATAGCATATAAGCGTGTTACACTTGGCTAATTTCACGACCCGAAATCTGTTTATGTTTCGCGAAATGGGCGAGAGATACTCCAATATATTGTATACAAACATTATTACTAACCATGAGAGCGATGGAGACATTTTACTCTCTATTCCTAACTAGTGACTATAAGTTTGAATATACGAAATATATATTACGAGCCAAGTATAAGCGTTTTCACAACTTGATTAATTGTTAACGATGTGATTTATGTTGTTTGTCATTGCAATTTGTCTAGCTCTTTGGATTAACAGAACGATTAATAAAGATATAAAATTCTACAAAATTTTCTCGTATATACAAACAGACAGAAAAACATTTTCGTACATCCGGTACATCTTAAAATTAAATGACCGCATTTTATATACAGGGACAGTCACAATTACACTACATTCCAATTCTTTCTTGTAATCTGAAAGATCTAGGAATATTTACTATGGCTAAGTTAGCAAACAAGTGGCTTAAACAGTTTTCTACTATTTGGTTGCAGAGAAGACACAACATTTCTTTCCAATGTTGCCAACATTAAAAAAAATCACCCTTAAATCGTTATAAAATGGTTTATATTAAAATTAAAACTTAGAAAAGCTTAAAATTTCTATTCCTAAATTATTAATTTGACAAACCTATTTGGATAAAGTTAAAAGCTTAATCCTCTTTACAATTTCAAACTTTGCACTCTTATTTAAAACCGAAATAAATTATTAAAATATCCCCAATAAAATTTTCAAATAGAATTTCTTTGAAAACACCCTGTATGTTCCACCTAGAAGATTTCCGTCTAGAAGATTGATGAATTTCATTTGTAAAAAACATCTTACAACATGTACTAACATGTAATTGATAATAATATATAAAGAAATTCATTTACCCAGTAAACTTCAACAACATCTTTCTTATATAACTTTTCTTATTTATATACTTTTTCTTTATTTTGTAATTAAATTTATTTCTTCTATACGTATATATGTAAAACTAATTTTTATATTGTATCTCGAAACAAATTTAATTAAACCATTGTACAGCATATAAATTCTTATGCTATATGTTGTATATTCCTTTTTTATATAAATCTACCCCTTCTCATATATTCATCCCTCACATTTTTATAAAGCGTGACGAAAATGATACAACGACAAAAAGTACAATAATAAATATATACATACATATATATATATCTATATATAGGACCGTATGTTGTATAAAATGGTTTGTCCGGAAAATAAGCGTACAAAATTTTATCATCATTTACATTTATTGAACAAACAAAACAACAACCAAAAAAAAAGTGAACACATCTTTTCATCATGATATGAATTGAAAAAAAAAATTTCACCCAATTTTTAACTGTGTGTACATACATACCCTTTTAAAGTAGATCGCACGAAATTTTTGTGCATTTTTAAAGGAATCTTATTGTTGTGTCACGTGCTTTTTTTTGTACCTTCCTTTTGTTAACAATATATTCGTAGAAATACTTATTTGGGGCACACGTTTTTCCACTATCTAGTTTTGCACATATACCTTATTAGGAATTTATCCACACGAGTAGAAAATACCTTTTTATATATTTTTCTTTTAAACTAGGTTATATGATACAAATTTAAAACAACTTAAATATACATGTATATAAGAAAATTTTGTAGGTAACATTAATCAGAATTCGATAAAATTCTTTCTTTATTTTATAGCACTTAACCTTTGTGCAACCGAAAAATAAAAAAGAAGAAATAGATAAAGATAGTAAACTAGAGGAGAGAATATATGTCGTAAAAAATTTTTCTCACTTTTATTTTCCTCTACATTTTTCTTTTTGCTCAAGTCCAGAGAAACAGAGCAATTTTCTCGTACATATATGTATATATGTATTTATCCACCTATCTTTCTCTAACAACTTTCGAAAAGTTCACCCTCGACTAATTTTTTTTTTGTTTTTGTCGTGTAAGCAAATTTCAAACCGGCAAAAATCCCTGTCACTGGTATTGATAAATGGCGAACGTTTCGATTATAGCTAATTTATTTTTGATTCGGATTGTCCATTCTCGTCGTATTTTTTTTGCCTGTTCCACACCCCTGAAGACCTGGTCAAAAATGAATTATATGTCAGAATTGGTGAGGAGGGAAAATTTTTCAATTCAGAATTAAAAACAGTTTCCGTTTTTTTTTATTAATAGAAAAGCTCTCATTTAAACTGAAATTTTTCAAACTCTTATATACGGTTAAGAAAGACTAATAGTGCCTCTCTAATCGTCGGAATATATTCTTTTAAAAGAAGGAAAAATTCAGTTTCAGTTTTCTTTTTTTTCTGTACATATACTTAATACGTTTATATATATATCTACTGTTAAGGATATGGAAGATGGGGCGCCCTAAATACTTAATCGTTGTTTGCAGATTAGATAGGAAACCATTAGTTTACTTTTCAACGTTTTCCTCCCTTAATAACGGATTAAAAGATTTGATAAAATGAGACCTTTTGTATAAAAATTCAACATCTTTCTTTGTCTTACGTTCCTCCTATATCTTCGGTTTTTTTTTCTATTTACTTATACATTTGCAAAATATATTAATCAATTTTCTTTTGATGTTAAACGTTCAGTAATTGTATATTTTCTTTCTATATAAAGAACAGCACACAGAAAAAAACTAGCTCTCTATTGATCGTTTCGTGCACAATTAAAATGAATGCAATTAAAAATCTCCTCTTATTCCTTTTATCACATCCAATTTACATTTTAAAGACCTTGTTATATACATATATATATTTCTATCATCATTATATTATCTATATCTTGCAGAAAAAAAAAATAACATAATTGAATGTAAATAGAAAAATGTCTATATTTGCATGAACAAAGAGAAAAGTTCAGTTGACAAATTTTTATTGTGAAAATTTGAACAGGTCGTGCACTTTTTTTTTTTCAAATGCACTTTACTCTTGTACACAAACAGATAAAACTACTTCACTCAGCTTAAGATTTACCGCATTTGTTACAGATGAACCCATTTCCCATTTTTCTTTTTATATAAATATGTATATTTAATATTTATTTAGATTGAATTTATTCCAACGAAAATAAATTATTCAGCAAAATTATATTATAAATAAAATTAAGTATTTAACTGTATACATAAAAGTTAATTGGTACAAATATTAGAAAAGCAGGGGTGTAGGAAAAGGGGTTGTATATATCGTATATTAAGCTTTCAAAATGCCATAAATTTCATGTTTAAAACCTTTGCCTAAATTGGGATTTTAAACCGCGTAAGAGATATTTTATATATTACTGCATATGCATTGACCCTTTTCTGACCATTTCATTTATAATTTGTAAAAAAACAAATAAACTAATTAAAAAACACATAATTTTGTATTAAATTTTATTACAAAACTTTTTAATCATAAATAATAAATTAATTTGCTTTGCAAAAAAATCTTATTTCAAATATTGATCAATTTTGAAAAATATTTTATACACCTCTAAACTTAATAATAAAGTAGTGGTTTAAATGTGTGGTTTGCTAAAAATATAAAATCGCCCATGGGACAATTTCACTCCATCCTGTTTTTTTTTTATATCTATATATCGAAGGATGAGGAATACAGCAAATACGATTAGAAGAACGAGGAATAGGGGAAATTTGAGGAGAATTGCTGTGGGATGATCTGCTGTGTTCCAAACTATAAGATCTCTCAATTTCTACATGTAAGGGCAAATATATAAATTGGACCCACACACACATACACACTTTTCTCTCTTATATTCTTCTTGTAAGGCGAAATGCTGACGTTGGTAAGGAATTTTAAAGGGCCATGTCGAATACAACGTGTTCCAAATGTTATTTACGATGATAAAGAATAAAATATAAAATAAAATTAATGGTGTATTTATGCACAAGATTAATTTTCCCACATTTTTTTTTTTTAGAAAATCTACCAAGTTAACATTTTGTAACAATTTATGTGTAATTGCAAGATGGAAAAAGACACAAAAATAATAAAACATAATGAAATAAGAATCTTATTTCCCATGAGATGGAATAAAATGTATATTATTGCAGGAAATCTGTTGCCGGTTATAATTTTACGTTAAGTTTCCTTCTATAACTAAAATGTTGTTATGTTGCAGCTGCACTTTTCTAACATACACACATATGAATATGAGCACATATACAAGAAATTGTAATCATAATTTTTATCAAAGATTGTTTGAGAGACTTATTTTTTTTTTAAAGGAGAAAATAAAAAGACAACACACAAAATATATGTATGTGTATAAAAAAATGAAGAAACATAAACTTGTATTAAATTTTCCTTCTGCTGAACCCCTTATTTAAGTTTTAAAAAGGAATTTATGAAAAATATAAAATTTGAGATAGATAGAAAGAGAAAAATAGACATTGTGAGAGAAAGAACGGATTAATAAAGTACATTTTTGCAATTTTATTTTTGTTTCATGTATTCAACTATAAAATACAGGACCGGGTTTTTAAAACCACAACAATATGTTTTAATTAACCGCTTTTTTCACTCTATTCTGCATATATGCATATTTGTTTGAATTTGATTGAAAGTTTTATCCCTTTTGCAAAGTCATAAATCTATAAAACAAAATTATATTGTATAGAAAATATATATTTTCCATTATGATTATATGCCCAATTGTACAAATTTTCTATGTTATATTATTTGCTTACAACACCATTATTATTTCGAATGATTTATCCATAGTAATTGGATTATACGAAATGATTTATTTCGTAAATTTAAATTAATTTAATGGAGGTTAACATTTCACTGTGACTTGAAATCATTTATTATAATAGAAATAATTTCATTTACAAGAATCCATTTTAGTATACAAACAGGTATAAATAAACGTTTTTGTATTGTCAAATATAATGTTATAATAATAATTATTATTATTTGACAATATATGGTATTGTTTAATAGTGTGGAAAAAAATTAATTTTTATAGCCATCATTTGTTACTTTTCCGCCTTTTTTTTCGATTTTTATTGACTTTTAATAAAAACACTATATTTAATGGCATTTTTACTATTATACTATAGTAACATTGTTTTTATTCTTTCATTTCCAAAAACGAATAAAATTCGGATTTGAAATAATCCCAAACTTAATACATTATTCCCTTTTATTTTTATTGTTTTGTGACAATTTTTCTTCAATTTTATAGCAATTACCAGCAACAATGTATCATATTTCGTGGTTAAAACAGTTTATTACAAATTAGGAAAAAAATAAAGTACAATCTCAAAAATGTCTTGCCACGTCATTGTCACGTGTTGTTTATTAAATATAAAGCGGTTGCTATGGAATACAATCCAGTATCGATGGTATAATATGCATATTATTCCACAAAATACTGAAAAGTAAATTTTATAGAAAATTTTATGCAATTTTTTTCACAATAGATGCAATTAGTTACATTTTCAACATAGTAAAAACATGTATAAATAGAATTTTTATTATAAAAGGAAGTGTTGATGAGTTTTATGAATTGTTTAGTATAATCTTAAAGCTAATTACCTGCACAATATCGCCATGACTTTGTCCGTTTGCTGTAAATGTTAAATGACACAGGAAGGGTAGTCTCATTTCTGCTGACTTAATGACACGTAGATCATAAGTTTTACCAACATCACCATAGTATGTCCGGTTACATACTGAAAAATAATAGAAAAATCTAATTAAAACTATTCTTATATATGAGAAAAACATGGAATAGACTTTAATGTTCAAAAAAAAAGCTCGTAAATTAATTTAGTTTATCAATTACGCTGTTTTGTAACAATTTATGATAAAATCATTAATCATCACATAAAAACAATTTATACAGGGTGTTTTAAAAATATTTTTTCAAGATCTATTTAAAAACATTATTATGATTAATTCTATATAAAAGAGAAAAGTTTTAAGAAGGATTAAGATCTTCCCTATATTAACTTTATCCATTATTTAAGGGCCTATAAAATTAAAAACGAAACAAGTTCAAAATGTATATACTTGTAATTATATATTTTTTTAACATTAATCTGTATTATAATTACAAAAGCTTTACGAAATTTTGTAGATTAGTGCTTAATAAATGAATTTACATAAACCTTTGCTAATAAATGTGTACTTTTACTCAATAATAACAATGACGAAACTTATATGTTGTATTACATCTCAGATTACATTAAATGCGGTTTAGTTTAGCTGATGAAGATGATAATATATAAATATATGGTATGTATATATGGATGAAGAGATGCAAAAGGTAAATATATTCAAACAAACTGAACGTGTTACATTTGCAAATTATGTAAAGGCACATTTCTGATTAAATACATAATCATTAATATGTATACATATATATATATGTATGTAATGATCATTTTAAATTATTCCAATTTGAATTTATATTTAATCATATCATTATATTCCACATTTAGATAATAAATCATAACATTCTATTGTATATGTATGTATATGTAGTTCGTTAATAACATTTTCCATTAAAATTAACATGAAAATCAAAAAAAAAGTTTATTATTATCTTTAATTTGTTCAATAAATTCTTCTTGACAACCATATATAATCGTAAATTTTTTAATTTAATTATTGTGGGTGTATTAATTGTGTTATAACAACGTAAGCAAATTTCACTCAACTGAAATATTACAGTTGTATTGCCTGAAGGGCTGAAATTAGATTTATTATTGTATTTAGAGAAGAAAATGGTTTGAAAATCATTTTTCTATTAATATACCTAACGAAAATTAAAATTCCATCATAATAATAACTGTAAAATTCAAATAATAATATTTTTATAGAATTTTTCCAACTTTAAATTCAATTTTCGACTATTCGTATATAATAACATTTAAAAGGGGACCATAATAATAAAAACTAAATATTACAGAAAATTTAATCAACGAAAAATTGTTTAAACATGTACAAGTTTTTATTATGTACAATAAATCTGACTTTTATTACATATTATAGTTTTCTTTTTGAATAAACATAATATTATTTTTGAAATGGTTCTATATGTGATGCAAAATGCATTCGTGCAAAATGTTGTTTCAAAAGGAAAAATCTACGATAACACAAAAAAAATCATTCACCATCACTCCTTTTTTCACCGTCAATATGTGTACATTTATTATAAAGAAAATGTACATTTTCTTTTTGAGAAGTAAGTTTATTTCACAATTTTATTATGCACCTGGTGACATTTTCTATTTGGGTTTTTCTTTTTAGTATAAATGTTATACATTTTATATATATAATATTATTCAGCATATAATGCAATGTGGAAAAGCCAACCATATATATACATATATATATATGTAGTGACTGAAACTATTTTCATGAATCTATATCTTATTTCTTACACACTTAAAATACATTTCTATATAATATAATACAAAGATACGAAGTAATATATAACTGCGCATGTGTATATATACGTTTGCCAAGTCATTTTTCACATTGTGGAAAATTAAACTTTCTATCCACTTGCGAAATTTACTACATATAATAGTTTTAAGTTATTTTTCACACTGTTAACGTTTTTATCACATTTTCTGATCTAATAATGATGACAAGACAGTAAGTTGTAGAAAAATTCAATTATAATAGGTATGAAAAAGAAAAATCGTTTAAAATGATTATTAGTCATTTTTTAAAAAGTTTTTATCCATTTTAATAATAGCTTGGAATCACAAAATAAATTGTATAAATATAAAATACTTCGATAGACACAAAAAAATATAATAATATACGTTCAAGGAAAAGTAGTTTTGTGATAAAAGCTTCCACTTCCTCCCCGTTCATTTCGTTTATTTTTATACTATTTTTGGTATACTTCCTTTCTTCATTTTATTTAACAGTGACCACATAAGTATACACTTTAGATGATGATCTCTTGTGTATTTATTTATCTTTTTTTCTGTTGTGTTGGTCAACGATGGGAAGGATCAAAAGATGAAAACTTTCATGATTTTTATTGGCATCTTTTGCCATTATTATTATATTACAAAACGTTCACTTTATAACAATTCGAAAATAAAAAAAAAAACTTCTTCTCGTAAGTAACTTTATATTTTTACTATGTAATTTAAAACAGATAACATTTAAACATAATACTAAAAACCTATTCAAATGTAAAATAAGTACCTGTTGTTATCAAAGTATTTTCATTCTATTAAATTACATACCATTTTGATGAAAACTAAACCCCCATCATTCACATACCAAAAAAAAAACAGGACTTTCAGTCAACCCCAATTTAAATACATAGGTGATTTTAAATAAAATTATTTAACTTTATATAATACTATCTAGGGAAAATTCATTTAAATCTCTATTGTTAGTTAATGTTTGGGTATTTGTTAAAAAAAAATTACTCCTACATTTTAACGAATAAATATTAGGGGTATCTTATTATTCCATCATTTTGTATCTGTTTAAAACACTACTTTTTTAGTTAATAATTATAATCCAAGTTCAATTTTCATATATGTATGTAATTTTATTATTTTCTTTAATACAATTTTTTGTATGCGAAATTTTCCTTGTACAAAGTTAAATATATTTTTATCTAAACATTATTCATAATACTATTTAGCTATAATTTATCATTGTCGTAATCTTAAAATGTTTACTTTATGTTTAAGTTCTTAGTAAAATTTATATTCATAAAATAAACTGCCTTTTTGGGGGGTTGAAGATACACAACACAAATTTTTACCTGTTTTGCTGTTGAAATTTATAGCAATTTTTTAATTTTCCTAAGTAGTTGCATACACATACTCGTATATACAGAGTAATACATAAATTCAACAATATTTTATATTCCTTTCTATTGTATAACTAAAAAGTATAATAATAATAATAATTGGAACAAATTGTAAAACAAATAGGATTAAAATGTATTAAAATAAAATAAAAAAGTTGGTACAAAACAAAATTTTATTACAAATTAAATATAAATATGTATAAGTAAAAATTTTTAAATTAAATCACAATCTGATTTAATTTGACTCATTAGGCCATTTATTTTAATATATTCTTCTGCTTCTTGTATACACGTACAATTCACTTTATTATTACCAATATTAATTAATTCGACATTTTTAAGTAAATCCAAATCGACACATTTAATTTTATTATTTGTAAAATCGAGTATTTCAATTGGTTTCAAAAAATTTCCAAATAAATTCGAATTAATTGTAGAGAAAATTATTTTTATGTACAATTAAAACATTTAATTCAATTAAATTTGTAAATAAACGTTCATCAAATTCTGTTAAATTATTTCGATCAAGAAACAATTGATTGATTTTTGTTAATTGATTAAATGCCATTGGATGTATAAAACTAATATTATTTTTACTAAAAAACAATTTCAAATCAACAATTTTTGAATTGGTTCCATTTGCAAATAATTTTTTATGTTCACCATGAAAATTTCGAAACGAATTCTCTGGTAAAACTTTAATTTTATTTCTTCGTACATATAAATCGCTTAATTGTGGTGTATTTTTAAACCAATTTGGATCCCACTGGGTGATTTTATTTGAATTTAGTTTAATTAGCATCAAATTTGGCATATTATCGAATGCATCACTATCAATATGAAAAATTCGATTGCGATGTAAATATAAACTTATCACAGACAATTTATTGAAGACACCTTTTCTTATTGTTTTTATATTATTATCTTCTAAATGGAGTTTTTCTAATTTTGGTGAATTTTCTAAAAAATTCACATCCACATCAGCAATACTACAATGTGCCAAATCCAAATGTTTCAAAAACACCAAATTCCGAAATGCACCAGTTGGTAAAATTTCAATACGACGTAATGATTTAATTTTTAAATAATCACTTTTATAATAAATATTATTTGTATCATTGAAACTATTTATATTTTTATTTATTATAGTTTTCGAATGTTTTCCTTTTGTTTGATACCAACCCTTTTCAATAAAACCAGACACAGCATTTATCACTAAACACATGATTAGAAATATAATTGTTTTAAACAACATTTTTGTTTTTATTTTTTATTAAAAGCTGAAATGCAACAAGTGCTATTTTGTCTATAATAACTTCTGGTTTGAGTTTAAAATTGTATGTTTTTGTGTAATTTATTAGGTCATTTAAGGTCAGAGGCTCAATAAGATCAATTATATCTTAATTATTTTAAAGACGTCAAAATATTTATGTTGAAAAATTGCAATTGAATAAATGGTCAACCTTGTAAATTATTTCAAAAAATTTATTTTATTCTACATTTTATTTACATTGTATACATATATGTATGTATATGAATAATATGTACCTAGGTGTAGGCGATAAAATATGTATTCTATGACAATAACAACTTATCTTCGTTTTTTTTGTGTATAGATAAGTTACTATTTTTAAAATAAATAATAAGCATTGTAAAAATTCTAATTAGTATACTGAATTATAAATTAAAGATAAAAAAGTTTAGTATGTACATACGTATATATAAATTATTCAAAACTTATATTATTCCATCAATTGAAAAATGGCAGAGTGCAAAAAATATCCTTACAAAATTTCAGAAATAGATTTAGATGCAGATGAAATCTTTCAAAATTTTAAAAGTATTAATGACAGTCAAAAAGAGAAATTAAAGCATATTGTTCAATGTGGTGATAAAAAATACGCAATTCCTGATTTAATTAAAAAATATTGTTGGAGTTTTTACAATTTCGAAATAAGAGAAAATGATGTTTGGTGTATTGGTTTTCCACGTACTGGTACAACATTAACAAGAGAAATCATTTGGTTAATTGCAAACGATTTAGATTTTGATAAAGCCAAAAATATATCACTTAATACACGTTTTCCATCAATTCAGTAAGTTTTCCATATTTTTATTTTATAAAAATTTTCATTTTTAAATATTAGTCATGGAATGCATGTGGAACAATATAGAAATCATTCAGATATTAAAGATCGAATTGATACGAATGTCACTAAAGAGGAAGCTGTGAAATTTGATTTTGCAGATTTAGAAGAGATGAACGAAATGAAGGGAAGACGTTTTGTTAAATCACATATACCTCCAAGCTTATTTCCTTCCAAATTGTTAACAACAGACAATAAAGTAAAAATTTCCATTTACATACTTACGAGTACTTATATTATTTTTTTAAATGTTTTTCAGATTATTTATTGTGCCCGCAATCCAAAAGATACAATTGTCTCATATTATCATTTACAAACACATAGTCAATTGCCTGGTAAACTTTTAGGTTTTCCAGAATTTTTCAAACTGTTTAAAGCGAATTTAGGTAGGTATAAAAATTATGTTTATAAAACGTTGTATTAATACATATATTTTTAGTATATTATACACCATTTTTTGAACATTTAAAAGAGGGATGGAATTTAAGAAATTCGAAAAATGTTTTATTTTTATTTTATGAAGATACAAGAAAGGTATAGATATAATTTTATAATGAAAATATTAGTTAAATATTCAAATTTATTAGAATTTACGTGAAACATTAATAAAAATCGCCAAATTTTTGAATAAAAATTTGTCTGAAGATGATTTGGATAAATTGGAAACACACTTGAATATTGACAATTTTAGACAAAATAAAACTGTTAATACTGGCTCATATGTTAAATTGAAAGATGATAATAAAAAAACTGATGTAGACAGCCATTTTATTAGAAAAGGTGAAATTGGTGGATGGAGAAATTATTTTAAAGATGGTTTAAATGAAGAAGCTGATAAATGGATTGCAGAGAATTTAAAAGGAACTGATATCAAGTTTCCTGAATAATAAATTTATGTAAAATAAATTGTTACAGATATATATATAATTTTAAATGAATAAATATTCGTTGTCATCAATTTAAAATTATTAATTTTATTTTTACCTTATGTTCATTTAAATCAAAATTGAATTACAATAACATGCTATTTATACAAGCTAAAAACTAACTAGAGAAAATTACGTGAAAAAGTTTCGCGCTTAACAAAAACTTTGTTGAAAAACTAAAGCGGACAGATGCGTTTTTGAAAAATAACATATTGTTACAAGTTTCATAACGGACTTTTTACATACAAATATATTTTCCTTAATACCTAATTCTTGACATAAAATAGATAATTTGATAAACTACCTATACTATATTCGTTCAGAATTGAACCAAAGCACTTAAAAAAATGACAATTTTTCAAAACTTCAACCAGATTTTAATGAATGTAATGTTAAATTAATTAAGCCTTAAAGGTAAAGGTAAAGGTATTAAAGCTATTCTTCTCTAATAATTTTACAAAAATTCCATCCATTATACAGAACAACACATTTTACAAATAATAGCTTTTTTGGAAAAATATTTAAAAATGTATCTGTGAAAATGTTTATGTATAGATTATTAGATTAAAAATTAGAAAAAAACAACGTAATTTTCCATTTTTTCTTTGTAAACAAATGTAATTCAAAAAAGAACTTTTAACACTATTTACCTAATACTTACAATTGAAGAAGAACATAAATATGTTTTATTGTATCATCCAGTTGACATAATTTACTTATATATAAAAATGTGCCATGAATTTAAAATTTAATTTAGCAAAATGGCAGGTAATGCAAAATATCCATACTATATTGGTATAACAGAAGAAGAAAAACAAAAACAACCAACTTTTCTTACACCCAGTTTCAGAGGTAAAACATCAATCTTATTACGAATTATTTTTAACTTTTGACATTAACCTTTTAATAAACTTAAAGAGAAAAGTTCATGGGATTTAGTATATTGTGGCCCAAACAGAATTCTGTTACCTGGTGCAATAAGAGAATATTGTTGGGACCTTTACAATTTCGAACCAAGAAAAGACGATGTCTGGCTATTTGGTTTTCCACGTTCTGGTACTACTTTAACGCAAGAAATTCTTTGGCTACTTGGAAATAATTTGGATTTTGAAAAAGCATCAAAAGATATACTAGATATCAGGTTCCCAATAATACAGTACGTTTTTGTTTTAAAACAATATTTTCAAAATTACGAGTATATCAAAATCCTATTTTAGTACTTCAGTTTATTTACAAGCAGATGTTGTAAAAGAAAAAGCACTTGAACTACAAGCAGATGAATTTGTCATGGATGTTGCTAATAAATACACTACATTAAATATCCAAAAATTGATTGATATGAAGGAGAGACGATTTTTGAAATCGCACATGCCTCCGAGTTTATTATCTCCAAAATTGATAACTTCTGGTGCCAAAGTAATATGATTTCATTTTACAAAAATTTCCAATAACTTGTTTCTATTTTTATTTTTAAAGATTGTATTTGCTGTACGAAATCCAAAAGATACTATTGTATCCAATTATCACATATACAGGTTGTTTGCTCCAAAAGAAAATGAATTACCATTCGAGGTTTTTGTCGATATGTTTATAAATAATCTTAGTGAGCAAAAGTTAGATAAAAATACAAAACTAGTATTGAATATAATTATTTTTAGTCGTTTATACACCATATTTTGAACAAATTAAAGAATTTTGGGCATTAAGACACCACAAAAACTGTCTATTTCTATTTTATGAAGACACCAGAAAAGTAAGTACTAAAGTACTAAATTAAAAACTACATATTATAAATTTAATTTTGTTAGGATCTTCGTGGAACATTAAAAAAAGTTGCTAATTTTCTTGATAAAAAATTAACTGAACAAGATTTAAATAAATTGGAAGATCATTTGGCAATTGATAATTTCCGAAAAAATAAAACAGTGAATAATGATCATTTCATTAAAGTTGGTATGGCAACAGACAATAAACAACATCAATTTATTAGAAAAGGTGAAACTGGTGGATGGAGAAAATATTTTACAAATGAATTGAATGAAAAAGTTGACAAATGGATAAATGAAAATTTAAAAGGAACTGATATAAAATTTCCTGAATATTAAATATTGTACATATAAGATTTATTAAAAATAAATATATTTTGAGCATTAATCAAAATTTTGTATGATTTTATTTGTACTTTGTCTTTTTTGATGTCAAAACTAAATTATAGCAGAGAAAAAATGACAACTTTGAAATGTGATGTAAAGTTAGTTATTTTTTATGAGAAACTTTCCTTATTTACACCACTGATAGCTAATTCTATTATTGAAATACCAATAAAAGATCGAGTAATTATAGTCGAATTCGCGCACCACGTGCTTACAGCTTTCAATATTCTATTGGCTGCATAAATTTGATTCGTTAAATCAAGGAAGAATATGCCTTTTTCAAAACGAATTTGTTACTAGCTCATGCGTCTTATCAAACTACATGAATTCAATTTCGAGTAACCGTAAAGTAAACAGCTTCCAGGCAATACAAAAGAATACAAACGATTTTACCTCCTTATTCACCTTGCACATATGTATGATAAATAAACACTTTGACAAAACAATTTTATTTTTAGAAAAACTTCTTAAAATGAGTAGGTAGTGAATATGTTTATGTATTTAAGATTATTTTAAATAAAACTAAACAGAAGATAATAGTAGTTTTCCTAACTTTATTTTGTAAGAACTAATCCAGGAAACTTAACGAACTATTTACCTAACGATTATAATTAAAATAAACTAGTTTCTATGCCATTACTTGACATAATTTTAACATTATATATACTCGTATGTATATCAAATGAGCAACAAATTTGAACATTATTGTTGAATGAATTAAACAAAATGGCAAGTGATGAGTGTAGAAGATATCCATACGATATTAAAGATGTAACCGAAGAGGAAAAGCAAAAAATGCCAGTCTCAGTAAGATCCACCCTAAGAGATAGTACGTATTTTATATTTTTACTAAACAATTTTTTTCACTGAGTAATTTAAAGACGACAAATGGGATATGTGCTATTGTGGCCCAAATAGAATTCTTTTACCTGGTAAAATAAAAAAATATTGTTGGGACATTTACAATTTTGAACCAAGAAAAGATGATGTCTGGCTATTTGGTTTTCCACGTTCTGGTACTACTTTAACACAAGAAATTCTTTGGCTTATTGGAAATGATTTGAATTTCGAAAAAGCAGCCAAAGATGTACTCGACATTAGATTTCCAATGATACAGTAAATCAAAAAAATATAGTTTGTCAAATTCAAGTTTAACAAAAATAAAATTTATTTTAGTACTTCAGTTTATTTGGATGGAAATATATTAAAAGCCAAAGCAATTCAAGCAGAAGCAGATGCAGAAGTTTTAGAAATTGCTAATAAATATACAACATTAGGTATACAGAAATTTATTGATATGAAAGAAAGACGATTTTTGAAATCGCACATGCCTCCGAGTTTATTATCTCCAAAATTGATAACTTCTGGTGCCAAAGTAATTATTTCATTTTACAAAAATTTCCAATAACTTGTCTCGTTTTTTATTTTTAAAGATTGTATTCGCTGTTCGAAATCCAAAAGATACAATTGTATCCAATTATCATATATACAAGTTTTTTGGATTAAATAACAAACAAGAAATGTCAATGGAAGATTTCGTCCAACTATTTATAAATGATTTCAGTAAGTGGAAATATTAGTAAACGTGCAAAATAATAATACTAGTTGTATTTTTTAGTCATTTTCACGCCATATTTCGAACAAATTAAAGAGTTCTGGGCATTAAGAAACCACAAAAACTGTCTATTTCTATTTTATGAAGACACCAGAAAAGTAATTTCTAAACTACTAAATTAAAAACTGTTATTAAATTTAATTTTGTTAGGATCTTCGTGGAACATTAAAAAGAGTGGCTAATTTTCTTGATAAAAAATTAACTGAACAAGATTTAAATAAATTGGAAGATCATTTGGCAATTGATAATTTCCGTAAAAATAAAACAGTGAATAATGATCATTTCATTAAAATTGGTATGGCAACAGACAATCAACAACATCAGTTTATTAGAAAAGGTGAAACAGGTGGATGGAAAAAATATTTTACAAATGAATTGAATGAAAAAGTAGATAAGTGGATTGCGGATAATCTAAAAGGAACTGACATTGTCTTCCCAGAATAAATATAAAAAACTAAATATTGTTATATACGTTCAATTTTACACAAAATCTTGTGTAAGCAGTAATAATAAAAATAAAAAAATTGAAATGGAAAATAGATAATCAAATATGTCTTTTCATTTTATATAAAAAAAATATATGTCTTAAATTCAACTTACCAGTACAGTAAAGTGGTTCATCTGACATGTCGCCGCAGTCGTCATTGCCGTCGCAATATCCGTTCAGACGGATACATCGGCCATTCCGGCAGGGAAACTCACTAATCCGACAAGCGGGACCAGGACTCGCCTCCTGCAGGATGCACAGCAGGAATGCCATTCCAATTCCCATCCACCACGGCCACATTTTACTGTAATAACAAAAAAAAAACGACTTATATAGTATACCACAAAGCCAAAGAAAAAAAATTAAATAAAATGAAATATTTTTTAATAAAACATATTATAACCAGCTGTTAAAAATAAATCTGATGACAATTATTATTGCTCATATAAAACATGTATGGCTTTATTTTTAGTTTTCTTTTTTCATTCGTTATCAAATAAAACTGAATTAAATTCGTGCAATAATATAATTTGTACTGTAATTAAATACCGTGGAAAGTTCAGCAGGCCCAATTATTTTCCTTTTAAAAAACACACACAAAGAAAACACATTTATTACTTTCCAACCAATTAAACATTTTGAACATAAAATTTTCTAGATGAATTTTAAATGAGTTTTCCTATCTCTCTGTGTGTGTATAGTATAGTTAATTTTCATAAAATGGATATATGCGGTAGTGGTTACCAAATTAGCCCTATATGTTCCCTCCTCTTTATATATAAACTTGCTAAAATTTCCAACAATAATAAAGAAGAAATCGATAACGTGCGGTCAGTTTTGTAATAGAAATTGTAATTAAAGTTTTATTGAAAAATATGATCCACAACTTCAAAAACACAAAAAAAAAATGGTCAAAAATCCATTTAGTTTAACAAATATAAGTGTTAACTGGACAATATATCAAACAGTCATCGTTATCATCATCGAGACCACCATATAATCACAAGTTTACAAATAGAAAATAAAATATTTCGTACGTGATGTGGCTGAAACCACAAAGTGTTGTTTACAAGCATTTAATGGCCATCAATTAATAGTGTTTCTATGTGAAGTTACAAGCAAAATGCCATATTATACTGTTTTTTTTTCATCCGTAATCCATGTACAATTTATTTATACGGATGGACAGTTTTTAAAAACTTTTCTTAAACTTATACCGATGTGGTCAGCATATATAATATACGAAAAAGGCAGAAGACAAAACCATTTTCTAAGCCAAATATAAAACTTCATATAAAAGGATATTTATATAGGTATATTCAAGTTAAAATAAAAAAGCTTCGCGTATATCCAATCGAACTTTATTCCAAACTTTAGTTATTGATAGTGTTAAAGTTTCACTTTATTTGAAACATAGAGAATTTAATATGTTGTTTTAAGATTAACTTTGTACTTTAAACAAATATTAAACAGTTTAAAAACCACGATTATGTGACTGTTATATTAATAGCTCCAGAAAAAAGTAAAAAAATCTTCTGACAAGATCATCAACTTGGCAAATAAATATATATATACAAAAAAGAAGAGAGAAACGAATTTTCCTACGATTTATTTTTATATAGAAATTGCCACCCTCACAATTACAAATAAAAGTATGTAACAATGTATTTAGGAAAGCGTATCACGTAAAAAAACCTCAAGTGGCCAATTCATTTCGTGAAGATAAAGCAATTACAATTTTTCAAAATGTCAAGAACGAAATTAAACAAGAAACGTGCCTTGTCGCACCAAATTACTTATGTCTACAATGTTTGGAAAAAAATTATTATTATGACCGAATGGAAATCTGTACATATTTTTAAAAAAAGAACTGCTTTTACGAAATAATTTCAAAATGTTTACAGAGACACCATCAATGGACAAAATTTAATGCGTTAGTTAAAAAAAGGTTATTTTTTTTAATTGAAATTGAGTTTCTATGACAACAGCTTCTATTAACAAACATTCCCTAGCAACGGTTGTTACAAACAGTGATTAACATAGCAACAAAACGCTAACCACCATTATATTATAAAATCTGCTTGTTCGAATATAAAATAATAATAAAATAAAGGGATTTGTTAACAAGTGAATCATCTTTTATTGCAAATCGAAATACAGACACTCGCACACATACAGGGAGACAACATCAGAGATGTTTTAAAGCAATATAATAAGTGCGATGGTGGATTTCATCTAAAAGAACATTTCGTAAAATTCAATATGGCATTTTAGGGGAGATGTTACACAGAGGGATGTTTTCCTCCCTCTATCTATATGTATATGGTATGTGGGTGGGTGTGTATCCCAAAAAGGAAGGGAATCGTTTCCCCAGTCCGGAAATCGGGATATTACTCGCGTCACAGATGCCACCTGATATTTATAGGCTTTTTAAGTCACACAGTCGTGGCCATTTAGCCATTTTTCTCGTTTTTTTTTACACCAAACCACCACCATCATAATATCGCCAAACATTTTATAACTTATTCGATATTATTATGTGAAAGGACTTGTTTTTAGTTTTATTTTATACCAAATGAAAAATCTGTTAAAAAAAGATATGATGAATTGTGTGGAAAAAGCTACATTTTTATCTTTTGAGAACTTTAGATATTTCAATAGAACATTATAATATAATATTATTTCACACTGTCTAAACTTTTCAATGTAATCATTTCTCATATATATTTTTAGGTCAATGGGTTGTCGTACTGATTTTTCAAATACCTCTTATACATATAAATTTAAAAATTATTGCTATATGGCCAATTCGGTCAATATAAATAATTTTACACATACGAATATACAAACATTTATTATGCATTATACAATGAGTTGTAATTTTTGAATCAAATTTTCAAATATTTTTGGAAAATAAGAAAACAGCGAGTATTGTAGAACTCTTTAGCAGTTGCAATACTTCAAAATTAATATAATCGAACCCTCTGAATCTAAATCCGTTTACAAAAATAATTACAAACTTTCATTTTTTTTAACTAAAGTTAAAATTACCATAACTTTTCCATTAATGAATGAATTTTAGCGAAACTTCTCTATTACGTTCTCCAAACATACCTTTATATTTTTTTTTACTAGAACTCTACCAGAACTTTTTTCTACCAACGTAATTATGCATGAAAACTCTCGAATCCATAATAGGTAGCTCATTAAGAAAATTGATCCGCATTTTACTGAATAAATATAATTTTTTAATAAAATAAAACATGCTACATTCAAGTATGTTCATTAAATTCAATTAGAATCTGTAGTTTTTCCAAAATTCCCACTAAAAAACTTTTCACGTATTAGAAAATAACACTATATAAACTTGTACATGTTCAATTTTGATTTATACTGCTAGCATTTTATCAATGACATCGTAAATCAAAAAAGAAATTGTATATTATTTATTTCTTATCGATTTGACGACAAATTTCAGTTGTAGTAGATTAACCTTTTGACTTATAATTTATATTTCCAAAATAAACAAGTTTATATTTTTTTTATCGGAATTTTTAACACTCAATTTGTTGTACAGTATGAATATATTTGTATTTAACTACAATAATATTGTGAAAATTTATAAAAAAAAAATATTGCCGCATTCACTAGGGAAATAATATAATGTCCATAATACAAAACGAGTGAAAATATTTATGGAATTTTAGTGTATAGTATGTTACAATAGTATACTTTCATATATATAGCTAGTTAGTTAGTATGAACAAAATGCTTGGATACATAATATATGTGACAAAGCATAATTCACAAAGGCTTAAAACTATATATAATATACGTACATTGTGACAAAAATACAAAGTACTATATGTACTAGATATACCTATATATATATATATATATATATATATAATGTAGCACTCGTAAAGTCCTAAATGTGAAATAATTGCAACATAAACATAAATAACTATATAATCTTGGAAAACATCCCATCCATCTAATACACCATTATTTTTCGGCAGTTTCTGCTATTATATAGTGGTATATAAAATTATTATTATTATTATATCAAACTTTATGGTGAACTATAAGATTTGTAAGAAAATTATCACATTATAAACAGATTAATAAAAATAGTAAATTTAAACGCAGAAAAAATGAAGAGTTTCTCTCTAATAATAATTTTGGATTAAAATCAATTCGATCTATAAAAAAATCGTAAATTTGATATATAGAGAGGAATAAAAATCCTTTTCAATTAAATAAACTGAAGAGCGTTTTGTTTAGCATTTTTTTTTGTAATAATGAAGAAAAATTAAAACAAACTACAATAATTTGTTCAGAATCAATTATCTTTTATTAAAATAAAAAAAAACGTAAAACTACACATAAAATAAATTAGTTAGCTAAAATTTATATTTTGTAATTAAATAAATTGTTTACAAATGGAAACGTGTTTGTTAGTTTACTGTTGAAAATAACATACTTTTTCATTTATACAAAATAATAACGGTACAAATATGATCAATGTTATATTTTATTTATTTTTCAAAAACTAATGAAACTCTTGATAACCATTTAAGTTTTTAATTTTCATCAAAATCCTATACAATTTTCAGTCGTAATAAAACGAACAATAATGCCACTGGATAGAAAAAAATAAGAACCATTTTAATATTTGATTAAGTCTGTGCCTTCTTTTTTCATAAACTGGGTAATAATAATAATTAAATTGAGGTTATAATTCCAAAACGGCTCATGTAGAAAATATTTCCAACACACATAGTCATTCACAAAACACACAAACTTACATTATTATTAAATGGAACCATTAAAAATGTAACTAAGTAAATTTATAATAAATGAGGTTGTATCGTTTTTATGGCAATGGATGGTGCGTGTGAAAAGCATGACATTATTTAATCATAACCACACATACATTCTAGTGTAGTAAATTTTAACAAAAAAGAAAAAGGAATAAAACGGCACATATACTTTAGGTTTTAAAAGTGTCGTGCAAAAAATTTATATATATAATAACTTGGCAAGACATGATAAATTATTCAAAAGACAAGCAAAAAAAAAGTGTAGCAGTTTTGTCCGACTTTCCCCTACACTACATCTCAACTAATAGACAGAGTCTGCTTGGCATTGTTAAAATCGAGGGAAAACGCATAGAAAACCATTGTTATATATTGTATAGGAAAACATACCCACAAAACACAAAGCTGATTATAGAGGACCGTAATTTTCCTGGTCCCCAATTCGGACACACACAAATATATAAGTGAAAACTTTTATATATACAGTGTGTCCCCGAATAGGTGAAACGACTCTTGTAAATGATCAAAAATTTTCGAGTTGAAAATTCATCTTTTGGGATTAGGTCCTGCTTAGTTAGCAATTAATTTGTGACATAATTTCAGTTTTAAAAAATCACGTATGCCTTGGTAAATTCAAAGAAACAAATTTCAATATAGAGTAAAGTACCT
>SSSI01007757.1:0-17596 GCA_004796505.1 Oryzaephilus surinamensis | reverse complement strand
AACCAAACACATATATACCTACATATACACTGTGTCCCCGGATAGGTGAAACGACTCTTGTAAATGACCAAAAATTTTCGAGTTGAAAATTCATCTTTTGGGATTAGGTCCTGCTTAGTTAGCAATTAATTTGTGACATAATTTTAATTTTAAAAAATCACGTATGCCTTGGTAAATTCAAAGAAACGAATTTTAACTTAAGAGTAAAGTACCTTTTTTTTGCAAGATACGGCAAAATGTTATAAGGAAAAGTTGTTTAGAATGGAAAATTGAATATGTATCTTCATTTTTATTTAAATTGGCCATCTTTGATTTTTTGTCTTTTATAAGGATTTACACAGTGTTAAATGGTCTTTTTTGTAAAATTACAACAAAATGTTATTAACAAGAGTTGTTTACATTTAATACTGTGTATTTTGTTGTAATTTTACAAAAAAGACCATTTAACACTGTGTAAATCCTTAAAAAAGACAAAAAATCGAAGTTGGCCAATTTAAATAAAAATAGAGATACATATTCAATTTTCCATTCTAAACAACTTTTCTTTATAACATTTTGCCATATCTTGCAAAAAAAAGGTACTTTACTCTTATGTTAAAATTGGTTTCTTTGAATTTACCAAGGCATATGTGATTTTTTTAAATCAAAATTATGTCACAAATTAATTGCTAACTAAGCAGGACCTAATCCCAAAAGATGAATTTCCAACTCAAAAATTTTTGGTCATTTACAAGAGTCGTTTCACCTATCCGGGGACACACTGTATATAAAAAAAGGTTACGTCAAGTGTCGACACCATTCCGAAAAGGCTGTATTTGTGTATGTGTGTGTGTTTTCTAGTTTGTGCACTCCAAAAGGGTCATCACTTTTCAGTCTTATGAGTGAAGTTATTTTTGTTTTTCACCCTCTTCTTGTTCAGTTTTGCCCTCTAGGTGGTGTTAAGTTCTTTATTGTTATGACTGGGCGGATTTCGTTCAAACTCGACTCGACTCTTTATTTTTTCTTTTTTCTTTTTTTTTAAGAAAAATATACCAGCACACACTATACTGGCAATGTTGTTGCTGTTGTATAAAACATCAAAATGTTTTAAGTTTATGTTTATATCAATGGCACCACCATTGTGTGTGTCGGAAACACACCCCCCAATATGTTTTCAGTTGTTTAAGAGAATTTAGGACAAATATCATAAATATAGTTTGATTTTAGGGTGAAAAACATTACATTCTATTTTTAGTTCATTTTCTTCTTCTATATTTTTCTTTTGATTATAATGAGTTCCCATTTTCTTTTCTTTTTGTAACTTCAACAAATGGATGCATAATTTTTAATGCACATATTTTACAATGTCGAAAATATATGATTGATTATAATTTTATGCAGTTTTTTTCATATATATTATCACAAAAAAATCGATAATAAAGTGGTAGCATACATTTTCTCTCTATATATATTCTAGTTCGTCAACCTAAACAGATTAGATTAATCAGTCAGTGGAAAATTTCTCACAAAACAAAGACAAAATGCACACACAAGTCCTTTTCCTCTTGGTAAAAATACTGGATTTTCTTGATTACGTGTGTCCTTAACAGAATTTCGCTTGAGGGTGTTTGTGCAATACGACAAAACATTCAGAACCGTCCTCAGGCCAACAAAAAAAAAAACAATTTTTACTAAAGGTTGTTGGTTCTCATTTAAAAATCTCGCTGATTGGTCATGTGATCAATTTTTGAAATTTAATTCGTTGAAAAACGGATTCCAAAAATTTTACAAAGCAAAAAAATGTCAAAATTAGCAAGTGACAATTGACATTTTGAAATTCTAATTCATTCTGCCATACTAAATTATGATTTTGCATCAAAATCCATCTGTTAGCAATGTTGAAAAGCTTTTCTAGAACTCTACAAAATTGCTACGATATTTTAGCTGTGTGAATGCGACTTTTATTGAAAGTGAAAATCTTTCCAGTCAATTTAAACAACGTATAAACACTTAACGTTAAATTTCAATAAATCTGTTACATTATTGATAACAAACGAGATAAAAAAAAATAGAAAATAAATAGAAATCAATTTGTTTATATATGTGTGGAAACGTTTTAAAGCCAATCCTGTACAAATACAACTTCATCATTCAACTTATTCAGGATCTAGTTGTACACTTAAGCGTATAGTAGTCAACCTCTCTCACATACAATGTCCTTTCATTCTATATATATAAACGATGTCGTCTTTCGTCTTTCTTGACTGGAATGCATGTAGTCCCAGTTACGCCAATCACTTTCCGTCTAGATATAAATTGTTGTTTTGGGCCTTAACATCCCAACTATCCCTATTTTACACCTAACATGAAAAACGTCCATAATTCAACAATGGAAAAAAAATAGGGAAAAGTTGGATAAACTAAAAATTTTAATTATACAGTTAATTTTATTTTAAAAAAAATGATCGTTTAATTAAGTAATTAAAAATTTCATGTTAACAGGATTAAATTTTGGGGTGTGACGGTATTTCCGATTAATATGTAGTAAAATACGTTCTAATCCTACCGAATACATTAATTTCACGTTGAATTAAGTTAAGTGCTAATATTAGTCTATATATGAACGTAAATGCAGTGAGCTTAAAGTGATTTCTACTACTAGACAAGGGTCACACCCCCATTATAATAATGTTTCTAAAATACTGTATTGGTGGTTTGCTTCCCCTCGAAAGTCTAAAGGTTAGCAAAGATGATTTTCTATTACATAATAAAACATGGGAATTATAAAATTAAATTTCTCATCCAATCAATTTTAATACATTTTCAAAATGAAATAATCAAATATTAAAAAAAAAACATACCTATTATCTAAGTTTATTTAAATGTTTGGAAAAAAGAAGCGCTCCTCGTTTTCAACAACAACATTTAATTAACTTTAACTGGGCTTTCGTTATTAGTCCCTTTACACTTCTTTACTGCTAATTTACCACCCTTTTCTCTCGCCCCTCATTTGCCACCAGTATAATGTACTGAAAATAAACATTCTAACTGAAATTCCAACAACAACTATACAATTCGTGTCATTAAAACTAACACACTAGTAGACTTTATAAAATGTATATAATATTATGTTGAATTAAGTTAATACAAGAAGTGTGTAGACAAAAAAAATGGGTACATTTTCCAACTAGAGACAACTTTCTTCATTTACATTATACACACCTTTTGTATAAGTAGTTGTTTTTAAGGAATTGTTTTTGTTTGTATTATTTTACAAAACTAAATCTCAGAAAATTGTCTATAAAGGATAAAGGATTTCAAGTTTTCAACTAAAACAGTTATAATGTCAGATGAATGAAGAAAATCGTGACCGAGTACAATATAATAACAATAAAAATAAAACATGCAAAACACGTTCCTGCATGTATTTTGCCAGTTATTTAAATTTTTGACTTTAAACTAAAATTGTATACAATGTTATTTAGTTTCGCAGAAATTGGTATAATGATCGACATTTTAATGAAAATTTAATTAAATAATAGATACCTATTTAAAGTGAAAAACAAGAACATAGTTTTAATTTTATTCAAATATCAATTAACAAACGAAGTACTAATAAACAATTTGTTGAAAATCACAACATGTGTAATTATTTTCAAACATATACACATGAAATCCAAACAAAAAATAAACTAGTTTTTGCATAATTTTTGTTTTTTTCATTACGAGCAAAATGTCAGGAGAAATGAAAACCGAATATTTCGCGCATGAAATCACAACAACAACTCATCAATTGCACAAAAATGTTGAACCAAAATAATTAACTACCTCTACCCCTATACTATTATGAAATTTTTTATAAATACGGAATTTATCCTACGTACTTTTTTTTAAATAATCAATATGAACAAATTTGCATAAATTAAGGTATATTAAGGCTTTTTGTGTAATAAAATGTTCCAACATTATCAAATTTCCTATTTTATATAAGAATCTATTATATACCACAAAAGATTATTATTAAACAAGAGACGTTTTTCTTAAAAAAATTTCCTTTCAGACATTTTTAAAATGATTAAATTTAGTTTCATAATTAAATTCCATTTTCTACTACAACAGAAACACAACCTAAATACCTATTAAAATATATATTTGTACCCTTTAAAAATTTTCACGCACTCTTAAACTTTAACCAACAATGAGGGTCGTAAAGGAGTGGCGGAAACAGAAAAAAAAACATTCGGATTTTATCTTTACTCACCACATGGTTAACAATTTAACAAAAACTAAATCGTTACAATTTAAAAATGTTGCACCCTTTAATTATAATCTGATTTGGAACAAATTTTATTTAAGGTTATAAAAATTTTAAGCCACATTTTCGTTAACTAAACCATACGGTTTATACATTTCGCGTTGCTATAGAAACAAATTAAACTCCACAGTATAACCTTCGATTGTGTGTAAAGAAAGCTGAAAAATTATTCCCTTGCCACCCCCATATTGACAGACAATGTCAATGTTTTGGTTTTTCTCTTGCGATTTTCCAACCTTATACATATACGAGTATTGTTTACTGATTTTACGCCTAATAATAATAATAAAACTGTCTCCAATAATAAAACTTTTGTGTAGATTGATAAAATTTTCGTGTAATATATTCTCATGTTAAACAAAAATGGATTATTAGGGGAGACCGGGGGAAATTGGCGAAGACGACAACGATTTCTCATAGAAAGCATCTCTCTTGTGCATTATTTTGATACGATAAATCCTAAATCAGGCACGCTTTTGAAAGCATTTAATGTCTTTATTAAATTGGCTGCTGATCTTTTAATATACTATGCGGTATTTTATTCGTGTATACGCACAATTTTCATCATGAAACCATCCATTTCATCATTAAACAACAAACATTATTATTGATTATAAAAATTTGAAGAAAAATTTCAAATACATTTTTCGTATACACATATTATATACAACAAAACCATTAATATGTTGCTTACTATCTATGTAATACGAGTACAATGGTTTTCATGGGTTTGGAAAATGGAAATAAACACGCGCAGGTGGGTTTTAAGAAAAACCACTTTATCAGACAATATAATTATATAAATACACACCCCCATATATATAAATCCTGTATTATACGGAAAATTTGTTAGTTTATTTATATCCTTATTCATATAGTTAGTAATTAATTTTACACAAGCAAAAAGGCTTAAGTTTAACAACAGATTTTGTTACAGTTAATTGAAAAGATTCTCTCTTTTCTCTCATCTCTCCCTTTAATCTCTATCTCTCTTTTACCATTCACTATTTATTTATGTTACAAAGTGAACATTTCATTATAGGCTGTCCATAAAATCAATCAATGTAAGTATTGGTTTTATACATAATTTATTTAAATAATTTATAACACACATATACACATATTGATGAAATGCATTAGAGTGAGAAAGACTAGATTAATTTATTGTTAAAATAATAATAATAATCGAAATAATAATACAAACTACTATGTCGTGAATGTTGTTGTTGTTGTTGTGGTTTTGTATTGTGGTGTTGTTTTGGCAAGAAATTTAACCAGGTTTCTCTCTATTTGATTTATATCGTTAGCAGTAGTTTAATGTTTTTAGTTTCAACTGTAAAAGTTCCTCCTTTCTATTATGCTATGTTATTTTGAATACTCCATATACTTATATACGATAATATGGTATGAGTTTACAAAGTTTTGTAATCTAAATCTATGTATTAGAAATGTATTTATACTGTTTACATTGACTCTGAGAAAATGCTTCGCTTGAGAAAACGAAATTTAAACGCAATTGATTTATTGTCTTGTATATAAATTAGATACATATTTTTCTAATTTTGACATATCTAGTGCCATTTTTCACAACTAATTGGAAATTTTAACGTTAAGATTGGGAAAGGTTGATCGGTAAAACAGATCTCGCATTCATCTTCCTGTAAGAAGAAAAATGGGCGGGCGAGCGCAGCGTGCTAAATAAACAACAAAATTTTTGACCATTTTTATTATTAACAAACGAATGCAGTGAAAACATAAAAAAAATTAGTTAAAATCATCAAGTTTAAGTGGAACATCTTTAAAATGTTCACAACTAAGTAACGATTAGTTGGCAAAAACCATGTGGTGAATAAAGATAATAAAATCCAAGTTTATATTGCAAAATTTTTAAAACCACACCGATCGTAAATGTTATAGGGTGTGTCTTTTATTCACAAAATAAAATACCCTAACTATTAGTTAATCTTCAGATCTTGTTTTTTTTTAATCCATCAGTTCACCACTGGAATTTAATTAGCAGATCATAATTTACACACACAGATCCTATTTCATGCTCGTCTTTTTTTTATATACTTATTATATATAGACTGATCCCTATTAATTTTTTTCCATTCTATATTAGTGTTATTTATTCAGCAGATTTTCCACATATAATCAGGATCATGATCATGTGGTGATTGTTTGAGGGTGGTCCATATAATATACAGCCCTTTAGAGTAAATGATTAGGGATATACATACATTCATACTCGTATTGTATATGCGAGAAAAAAAGCGTAAAACTGGAAGAGTGAGAAAAATCGTTCGCAGGGAAAACTAATTAATTTTTCACAAAGGAAACCGTATATGTATACGTGTTGGTATTATGTGTTTTTAATTCCATTATTCAGTGTATTTTTCTTTTCCTATGTTTTTTTATATATACGTGTATATGAAAACTGTATTTTGTGTGTAAAGATATAGTGATTTAAACAAAATTCATTATTTCCACCACAAATAAATAAAAAAACACAAACATTAAAATTTTTTCTTGTATATAAAATATATTTATGATAAAACATACTATGGACGCAGTTTTTTTATTATCACAACCTTCTTTCCGAGAAAAGGGACACAATTGAAGCTTTTCCTTTAGACTTTTTACTGTAAATGAAAAACCGGTTTCTAGGAAACATTTTATTCGCTATATAAGTTTAGGTTTTTTTCTCATGTAATAATATTTTTTTTAGTTTATGCTCAACTGCTATAAAGAGTAAATAAATCCAACCCTTAGAAATTTACGATTTTTTTTATTTACCTATATCTTGTACTTCTTGATATTATTTTTAATTATATATGCAACGTAGAATTATTTGCATTAAATTTTTTTCTAAAAAAAAGCTATCTTCAACAACATTGAAATTCATTTTAATTAATACGAATTTTATTCGATGAAACTAGTTTTACATTAGAAAATATGCATAATTTTGATGAATAAGCAGTATATGCATGGATTCCTATTTAAACGAGTTCAGTTAAATGAATTTTCATATTTTGAAAACTTCTTTACATTATTAACAAGTCGCACCATCTAGTTGTAGTATTATTAATTAAAATGTAATTACATTAATTGCAACCACAACGAATTAAAATTACAAATATTTACGCATGAAATATCAAAGAAAATAAAAAAATATATAGATTCAAAATGATATCAGTTTTGATATCTACGATAGATGTCAAAAATAAATTAACATAAATTCAATTGTATATGGAAATGTTTCAATCCTACCACATCAAGTCAAATAACACACCCTATAATATAAGATGTAACTTATTATTATTCCATATGCAGGTTTCCCGTTAGACACAAGTTAGTGTTAGAAATTTAATAGGAGAAAACTTAATGCAGTCTACAACTTGCACACTGCAGTGCTTTAAACTGAACTAAAACACACACACATAACTTTTGGTTAACCATATACATAATTTTACAATGCGACCAATTTACTGTATTAATTTTAAAACAAACTGTATATATTTGCATTTCAATTTATATATTTTTATTTTCTTTTCTTAACGAAAAAGAAAAACAATAACACAACTTTAAAATCCACCCAAAAACAACTTCAGAAAATGTGTTACACATTTTTCCGATCAATGTTTTTTCTGGATAAAAGCTTGTTTTTTACTTTTTATATAAATAAAAATATATGTAATTTAAAAGTAAAGCTAAAAAGCTAGAAAGTTATACTTGCGTTCCGGATACTTTAAGATGGACTGAGTTGATAATGTCGTTTGGCATGTTTAAAAAGTAAAAAGGTTCCAGTTCTAAGATTTTTCATCATTTTTCATTCCGTCTAATATAATATATTTTCCGTGCTGAGTTTTTTTTTTCTTGTACCCCAATACTTACCTATATTTTGATTTCACATGTATATTTTCCTTAAACAATATTATGTATGGAAAGAAAGTTACATACTATTATGTATGTGTATGTAATATGTATATTTAGTCCCGGATTTCAACATTTATCTTTAAGTATGCATCAGTGGTTCGTATTTAACTTGACTCGATTTATAGCACAATGTTTCCGTATTCAATTTGTAATACAATATAACGGTGTAAAAACTACATATAATAGAGAAAACAACAAAGTTTATGCAAAAAAATTGATATATAAATCTATTGCGAAAATGTTGTAAACATTTCTATACAAATTCATGATATATTGTATATTTACCGATAAAGTACATTTAAATAATGCATTTTTTGAAAGTTTTTCTCGAGGTTTTTCCTATAAAGTCGACACTAAAATCGATTAAATATTTTAAAGTTGCAAAAGAAACATTGGTTATAACAAGAAATAACAGAACGTGCTTTTGTTAAAGAATATTTTTACGATAGAAAAATTGATAATTTAATAAATATTTTATAAGACAATGGAGAACATTTCGCAGTGTCTTTTTGTCTTTGGTAATAAAACATTGAACTTTCAATTTACCAGTTTGCGAGCAACATAATAATAATGGTTTATTTTTTAAAATTGTGTTTCAGATTAGAGATTTTTTGTTGTTAATGACTAATTCAGCTACATAATTAAAATACAGTGTGTTTTATACAACGAGTTTAAAATATTGTAATATTACTATACAGTACTAACAGTACTTCAAGAGTAATTTAAGCTGAATTGGCGCAGTCTGTTAAGACGCTTACACGTAAAACAATACTCTGTTGAAATATTGTTAGTTATTTAATACAAAATACAAGTTTTATTATGATTTATTCAAGAATGCATTTGAAAAAATAATCACATTTTGAAAATGATTAACAATTTTAAATTTTGAAAAGAAACAATTTGACATTGATTGGTTATAACAGAAAATAATAGAACGTGTTTTTGTTAAAGAATATTTAACAACTCAATTTTTACAAAAAATTGTTAATTTAATAACTATTTTATAACATAATGGGATATATGTACGTATGTATTTTGTTATATATTTTTTTTTTTCAAAAACATAATTTAATAAACATGTTCAATTAAACTAAATAAATATGTAAACATTTTACTATTTTTCAATATTGTGTATACAAATAATAATTACATTTTAAATATTTCGCATTACATATGCATATTTATTTAAATGACATCAAAAATCAATTTCAATTCAATGTTACGCAATTATTATTCTTTTTTTATATAAATCTATTTATAAACATTTTATTACAAAACAAAATCTCAAAACAGTCTCGACATTTTGAAAGTTTATATTTTTTTTATATACCGCTTATATGTGTATATGTATAGTATCTTTTTTCACATATGTGTGTATATGATTTGTTTTATATGCATAACGGTTGAATAGAGAGATATTGTTAACTTTCTATTTACCATTCTATAAGCGAACAGAAAAATATGTCACTGGGGAGGAAATGTTTTGGACCAGCCGGAATTTATTACCAATTTTTCTTTATGAAAAATATATACACGTAATTTTTTTATGCTGCAATTCTATCAAACAGACGAAGACGAAAAAAAAAATGTTTTATTATTCTTATTTAGTCAATAATTTTGTGCTGTGGAGAAAAAAACCAAATTAAAAACTTTTTCCATCAATATCACATACATATAAGAGGTCTTATTGAAATCTCAATATGTCATTTTCTTATTGTATGTGAAGAAAACGAGAACCGGGTCGATTGTAAAATCGGCCCCTGATAATATTTCACAATCAATGACGAACATTTTTTTCTCCTCTCTTCTTCTTTTACTCGGCATTGTAAAAAGATGTTTGAGTCAATTTCGATTTCGAAGAATAAAAAATAATTATCTTCAACTTTCAACTGTTCATTTCGTACGAGGGAAAAAAACGATTTCTTATATAATACCTACGTATTTTATTATAGTTTAATAAAAGGATTTCGTGTCTTTCACAAAATAAATATATTTAAAGGAAAATTGTGCATGTAATGGACATATAACGTAATTTTAAGTTTTACAATCCCACTAGTTAATGCACTTACAAATCATTTACTTCTTTTATTACTGATGTTTATAAAATATGTATAGAGAAAATTTACAATCGTCGAGGAAAATGTCATTTCTTAATGGTTTAAAATTGAATTTATTTAATTTATTTTACAAAACCCTAGACATGACTATTACGAAGTACCTAATAAATGAATTTTAAATGCATGCACACATAAAAGCAAACTAGAGAAATTCAAAATTTTATCTTGACTGAAAAAAAAATTAATTTAAATTTAGTTGGAAATAAATTTTAATTACAAACAAGTTTTAAAGCACTTTGTATAATATTACCTATATTATATATATGTATATAAAAATGCATTTTTAAATAGAAAATAATCACTAGACTTTTCATGCAAATGCGGCACAAAAAAACTTTTCAAATGCGGTTTTTCATCCACCTTTATTACAAATTTACCAAATTGTACGTTCCAATTTAAAATACACACGGATTTTATTTAATTTATATAAATATATGTATATGTATATTGTAGGTACATACCTATATATGTATATGTAAACGTATAAAACGAAATCCACATGCTTCAAAGATAAAATTTTTTTCAAGCCAAATTGACCCCATATTAAAGCACTTTTATATCAAATAGAAAAACAGGAAATTAATTTTTCCTTTTGAAAATGGAAATTTATGTTGAGCAAAAAAAAAATTATCTGGAGCTAGAAGTATAATTATTGTAAAGTACTGTGCCATATTTTTTTTGCTGGGAAGGAAAACGTCGTGCACAACGATATTAGGGATGGTGGTTGTAATTAAATAAGGGCGGAAGTGTTTCTATTTAAAAATTGTGTGCGAAAAGTTTACGTTTTTTTTTGACTTTATATGAGAAAAGCAATTAAAGAAGTACACCGTAACTGTTAATTTTAATTGGTGAATTTTTTAAAACTGTGATTAAAAAATAAAAAAGCGAAAGTTAGAAACTAGAAGATTTAAATGAACGCATAATAAAAAGATATAGGAATTAATTTATCGACAATTTTTACGAATACTGCTTAATTTATTTTCCAATTAACAAACCTTTGTCATTAATAAACAATTATTATTTATGTATTAAGATTGAAAATTTTCATCGAATTAAATGACATTCAATAAACGTTACAATTTTTTTTTATTTCTTGTTGCTTGTATTTTCAATCTGTTTTCCTTTAATTATAATTATAGCCGAAACGAAATCACCAATTTGTGTTCACTGATTGATGAACCAAAAACGTTGTTCGATTTCCTGTCTCGACATCGCATTTTCACATACATTAACAAACTTGATGACATCCCGTTTCGGTTATATTTTCACCATACAATTTTTATCCATTTATACACATATACATGTATACACACCTGTTCCAGTTCCATATATACAATAATAAAATATTGAAGAACGAAAAATTGTGTAGGTATGGTTTTTTTTATTAATAAAAAAATGAACTTTCAATTTGCCATTTTTAATTTAACAATGTTTTATTACTTTTATTTATTAAAATTGTGTTGAACTTTTCTTTCATGACTATATACGTAAGTATTATATTTAACAAAACTATCATCTTACTTAGCGCAGTCTACTAACGCCCTTAAAACTGGAATACTTAGGACAAAATTGCTTAAAAAATTAAAAATGCAATACTCTATTCAGATATTCGTTTTAAAAATTAATTACAGTGAGTTTTTAGTAATGCATTTATAAAAAAATAATCAAATTTTTATTATTTACGCCGAATTGATTTCATTGTGAAAATTTACATTGTTAATTTCATAAATTTAATTAAATACTAAACAATTCAATCGATATAATTGCTTTTAAAAAATTTTTTATAAATCCATATATGTATGTATATGTATTTAGTAGAGTACTGATACAAAATTATTTATAAACAAATTCGTGAATGTTTTCTATCATTTAAAGCAGAAAATTAATTAATCACAAAACTAAATAACTACATCTACAAACATACACTAACATTACTTTACCAATTACGACTTCTAAAACTAATACACACGAATTACCATTAGTAGTTTTGTATATATGTGTATTAGTAATTAATTAATTATATTATATTAGAAAATTTAATAAACACCTAAAATATATTATATATAACGTATAAGATGGAGAATATTAAACTAAAATATTATTATTTCAATACTATGCATATTTTATATTTGAATGAGAAGGAACCAGGAACATATTATTCATAAAATCTTTATTAATATTCAAAATGTTGATTACTTTAATACTATTGCGTCTTCCTTATATACTATCTAGATGGCACTAATAATATTAACTTGCTAATAACAACTGTACTGTACCCGAACATATATACATACATATCCTAATATTATATTATATTACTTAAATTAAATCTATGTGGACCTTAATTGAATCTAAGTTCAGAAAATGAATTTTCTTGATCTTTATCCTTTCTAGTATAATAAACTTTTGACATGTAATTAGTAACATTTTAGAAAAAAATACTTTTCCAGAAACTGTCAGATTTATAATATAAAATGACGCTTGTGTAATATGTATATGTATGCGGCTGGCATCATTAATATTAAAATTACCTCCACCCCCTATATTAGGTATACATATACATATATATAGGCTTAATGAAGTATACTTATAATTGCTAGAAGATAGCAGTCTTATATATACATATAGGTAGATGAAAAGTTCTTTGATCTGTGAGCTAACATCACAGATAAATTCTCTAAGGAGTTGTTGGAAAACTGAGTAATTCAAGTGAAGTATTTTATATTAGAGCTTTTGTGTATATATATTATATATGTTTAAAGAAAATCAATAAAGCATAATAATATATTCTTATATATATGTAGGTATATAAATAGAAATACATGGTCAATAAGAATATTGAACAGAATATAATATTTGTTTTAACATTTTATTATAAAATACATCAAAGACTTGTACAATTAATTAGTATAAAATTTTACACAAACTTTATAAACCAAATATAAATAATTAAATATTTCAATTTTAAATATTTATATATTTTCCGGATCACCTAATACACACACGGTATACCCTACTTATTGATAAAATCAGGTTTTACCGTTATTTTAAATAAAAGATGAAAGTACATCATTTTACAGGTAAATCAGTAGGAAAAAACAGATAAGAGAGAAAAATCGTATACCAACACACACAAACACAGAAACACATATATATTTTCCAAATCATCAAAAACCACACATAAAAAACAGTGAAATGTAATAATAAAGCATCAAGAAGAAGAGAGAAAAAATTGTTCTTGTACTCGTATATAGGATTTAATGGTTTTTAGCTTTTCCTCTTTCATTCTTCAAACAAACACACACACACACAACATATATATGAAAACCGCTTTAATATAATACTTTGGCGATTGTATTGATTACCAATAAGCTGTTATTTGATAATACACATTATTTTTTGCCATTTGATGCACGGCACGATCAAGTTAAAGTGTTAGAGATGGTAGAACGTGCTAAATGGCCTAAAAATGTTTCTTCTAGTCTCTATCTTTTCTGCAAGCCCACACTCTTCAACATTTTCTCTTCAACAAATTTTTTTTTTATTATTATATCGTACTTAACATACTTGGTTTTTAGAAAAATCCCTATACGATGGCCATTTTTATCATTAAAATCTATTAGAAAGAAGCAGACAATTTTTTTAAACCACTTGACACGATTTCATTAATTATTTTTTATGAAAATTCCATTGTATAATGCCGTTGTATTCTATTTTATTTATTTATTTGTTTTTTTGAAAAAGAGAAAATTTTTCCCCACACACAAACTTAAATTTATTATTCTGACAAAAAAAAAACCTACACACACACTGCCTGTCTAGTTATTTTTTAACACACAGACCGAAAAAAAAAGTATACGTAAATCCACCCTCAAGTTGAAAATAGAAAAACTTATGAAGTGGTTTTTTTTCGCCCTACTTTTCCCCTTATGTATATAAAATCATATCATCTGAACGTAATAAGTCTAATCTAGAAATCTTGATCTTGATGTAGTATTTTACGCAAAATTCACACAATGAAATTTAAATTTAAAAAAAAAACCACATCATAATACAAGAGCAAAGTTCATGGACAGAACAATTTAAATATATAGAAGGGTGGATTTTTGTGCTGCAGTCCTTTTTTTTTGCTGTATATTATTGAATGGGTTAAAAAAACGATCTAGTATATATGCTTTATAACGTTAACTCTCACTCGTTATCCAATTATGTCCTAATCAAATTTTGTTCGTTAGTTTATATTAGCTCGTATGAAATTATTTTGGTTTATGAGTTTACATATGCATGAAAAGCACAACTTTTTTATCCCTCTCACTCTGTGTGTGTATAAATACATTATTAAAATATGGAGATCGAAAATACAGAATCATTATTAATAATGTAAAAAAGAATTTAAAAAAAATTGTCATTTTCAAATAATAATAGTTATACAGTTGCAGATTGTATGTGCATGGTTGAATTTTTGTTACATAAAAAATAAAAATTATGTACAGGATTTTATTACAGTTTTCTATAGAATTTAAAATGCACTTTTAAAAAGATACATGAATAGAAAAATATAATTGGATATGTCATATACAAGTACCGTATATAAAATATAAGTAATTTTTATTTGTGCATAAAATATTATGTATAATTTACATAAAGACATTGTCATGTAACATTTTTATCATAACACTATCAACTTTAAAAAATTAATACCGCATTATTTCTTATTATTATTTAAAAATATTTATTTATGTATTGTATAAGGGCTTAGAACTTGGCAATAGTCCGATTAAAATACCAAATTAAATGGTGTGCAAAAGTAAATGGCGATAACACACCACATTTCTATATAAAGGTGATGAAATTCCACCCCCATTACTAACTTTTTCTATATACGAGTATATATATAAATAAAGTGCTTAATGTATTTTCAACCACATCAGCAAACAGCAACTAACCCCCTTAAAATTATTCACCAATAAATGTTTAATTATATAATATGAATGTTTTTAGTTAAAATGTTTATTTGTTATAACATTTTCATACATATAAACTGTGTTTGATGTAAAACAGTAAGTACACTAGTAGTATAAAAGGTTTTACTATCAAAACCCTCAAAAATATACATTTGCCACAAAATACGTATATGAGATTCTTTGGGTGTAAAAACGTGACAGGTACACAGTTGTATGCTTAGAATAAGGTCATTAATGCAAGGTATTGTACGCGTCGAATGCAAAACAGTGCCGAATACACATATACATACATATATATGTTGTGCAAGTGGAAAAAGTTGGGAAAATGGGGCGGTGGTGCGGTGGTGGATGAAGAATACGCGTATAACATACACCAAACATTTCAACTAATATATTCATATATATTTCCATTTCAGGCATTGTAGTAGGTATTATTGTACACACTTCTCACATATTAAGTATACAATAACTTTTTTTTATTTTAAATTTTATTTAAAGGAAAACATTTACTCAAGCACGCCACTGTTTAAACATTTTTTTTTTTTTTGAATTATACGTTCATTTAAATCACTTCATTTCCATTTAGCACACATTTTTGTGTTCCAATATTTGACCTATTAAATTGTTAACAAAAAAAATTAATTAGGTATCTAAAAAGTTGGTATTATTATTTTAAACTCTCTCCCTCTCTCGATAATGTTCTCGTTAAGTATAAATTCGTTTTGCTGCATATGTCAAGCGCTATTTAATATAACGAGCTTGAATATAATTTTAGTTAATCAGTTTTAATGCATTAATTATTATTATAGGACTTAAATTGAACGTGAAAATCTATTAAACAAAACTCACCCATGTTCGACAAAATATAATAATTAATTCGTAGAGGTATTTAATATGAAGTTTAAACACTTGACTATAGAGAAAAAAATTTTTAATTAAAACACAAAGAAAACACTGTTTTTTTTTCTATACGTTCGTTCTGCCTTCAAATAAAAATTAAATTCTCACTTTAAATTCAAAACTTTATCTTCTCAATTCGTTCTTTGTTTGATTTAAATTAATGACGAATTTGCCCACATTTTTCTTTTGCATTAGATTTAAAAGCTTTTCCTACATTTTAATTTCACTAATTTTCTTTATACATATATTAGTATTTCATACTTTTCATTTATTAAAAATGACTTTTAATTATAGCAGTTCTAATTAACTATTATACTTATAAATTAATTTCCATTTAATACAACTTTTCTTTTGTTATTTGCACAATTTTTATACTTATTAATATATTTTTTTTTATTAACAAGTGAAAATTTTAATTAAAACATTCCCCTTTTGTTAATAACTAAAAGGTATAATGAAATATATTTATGTAACATTATTACAACTGCCATTTTCTTAGTTACTAAGACAAGAGTCTTATATAATATAGGTGTTAAACAATAAGTCAGTAGTCGAGGCACAGTAATAAAAGCGCCAAAGGAACAGTGTAGAAAATTAGTTGAAAACCTTTAGAAAGACCGCAACGTAAATTGCATTATACGAAAAGGCAGACACTAGTAGTTACTATCTTCTATATAGTTTCTCTTCTCTATAGATAGTACAGCATTAGTATTAGTGAACATCCCTGACTATGAGGCGCCATTTAGGACTATATCAATCACTAAGAATATATGTATGTTTGAGAAATATATATAAAAAAATAAATACATATATACTATACATACTCGTACATATGTACAGTAGAATCCGGTTATAACGACTTCGAAGGGACCGGTGATGTTACGTCGTACTAACCGGAAGACGTACTAAAAGAATTGACAATTTTTATTTTCTTTTTTATTAGGTAAAATAATCAAATACATAATGTATTTTTTATAAAAATCAAAATATTTATTTATTTCATATAACTAAGAATAAGAATTTCAAATAATCAACATACGTAATTTTACATAAACTTAATCACTATATATTCGCACATACATATATACTAACTCGTCACCCGCAAACTACAGCCGTAAAATAAAAATAGGGGTACGCGGGGTAGAGATAGCACGTTGCTTACGATTTATTTGTAAACATGTCTAAGCTCGTCGTTGTTATAACCGGACAATTTTGTGTGAATTTCCGTCGTTAAAAGCGATCGGTCGTTATAAGCGGAGTCGTAATAAACAGATTTTACTATCATAGAGGTTTATTGTAAAACCAAACATATGCCTATACTAGCGTCGCTAAAAACGGTTGTTCGTTATATGCGAAGTCGTACTAATCGGATTCCACTGTACATA
>SSSI01007755.1:0-12277 GCA_004796505.1 Oryzaephilus surinamensis | reverse complement strand
GGGCATAAAAATGGCGGAGCCAGTTTTTAGCCCGGTCGGTCATCTCACTTCGTCAGTATATATTATACAGGTATGTGCTAGTAAACTATAAAAGGTTGTCTAGTAACTTTAGACCAATAGCCATGATACGAACCAATAGCATTGTAGAATATTTTGGCGGTTTTCTATTTGCCATTTTCTGACATACGTTTTCAGCCATGTTTAAATATATTTTGATAAATATAGTATGTAAACGTATGTCTTTAACAAACTGAATTGGAAAACTAGAATTTTAATACGCAAGTCTGATTTAGCAGTTGTAACTAAATTTATAACTAAATTGTGACACTTGACATAAATTGTCAGTGACATAAATAAATTGACACAATTTATGCTGTAATATTCAATAAATAATCATATTTTGAATGTTGCGCACTTTATACGCCAATTGCAAGATATGAAATTCACTAAAAAATACACTAAGGGCATAAAAATGGCGGACCCACTTTTTAGCCCGGTCGGACATCTCACTTCGTCGGTATATATTATTTTAGGTATGTGGGGAATACTCGTAATAAGTATAAAATATTTAAACAAAAAATTTCTTATTATGCACAATAAAATAATTATTTTATTAACGATAATTGATTTATAAACGTGAAAACCAATGGTATTGGGGTTTTGAAAACAAAAGAAATATTATTTTCATATAACAAGAGATGTAGAGGAGTAAATTTAATAATTATTTTCTCAGTTTATGTTCAAGTTTCAGACCTAAACTAAAAATTGCTTTATATCCATTCTTGTTTATTACGTGTTAATTATTTTATATTTATTTATTCATTATTTTGAATACTTCGTTCCTAGTCCTACGATGTGACTATAAATCAAATTGTATGCATGACAAATTTTTATTAAATAATAACAAAATCTTTGTAATAGAATTTTGTTTTAATATACAGGGTGTTTGAGAATAGGGTGGCAATATTTTAAGGGGTTATTCCTTTAGTACATTTAAAAAAAGTTCATATAATAAACACTTGTCCGAAATAGCTTGATTTTTTATAAAACTTCAACTCCCTGTATCTCAAAAACCAAGCGATTTCGGACAAGTGTTTATAATTATATGAACTTTTTTTCTTAAAAGAAACTCAGGAATAACACCGTAAAATATTGCCGTTATTCTGGAATAACCTGTACAGTAGCGAATTTTTAAAGCAAACAATTAATGAAACACAAACACTACATTTAAAAAAAAAACTGATAAAAATTTATAAAACCAGTTGGTGTTTTAAACCAAAGTTGTGTATAAGTCTGTTAAACAAATTTTGTTACATAACACCTATAATTACATTCCTCATATCATACCATTTTGTTAAAAGAAAGAAAGAATATGTAAAAAAGCAAAGTGTAGAATAATAATAAAATAATATAAATTATAATAGGAGTAAATAATAAAAAAAAATTGCAGTGAATGGCACTGCATAATCTATAAAATTATAAATTCAAATTCAAATTATTTGATTATGCCAAATTTTTCACGCATGTACGTGTAGTTTGGTACTATTTGTTAATTTACTCTTTATACTTTATTGTAGTCACTATCACGTTTCCTTAATAACATCGACAGTAGCGCGAAGGTGATGTTAGGGACGAACTAGGCAAGGTTTTAAATAAAAGTTAGACCACGACAGACTAGGAATATACAGATATTTCAGTCGTTGTCGGCACCTTTGATGTTGGTGACTTTTTGCAGTGACCTTGGACTGTTAACTGAGTTTTCAACTATATTGGCATTTTTCATTAAGCAGCTGAATAACAACATTTCCGCGAAAAATTTAAACTCTTGTTAAAAATAGATCATTAATTTCAAGATAAAGTCATATTTTTACATTACCTTACAAGAAACTTATTTCAATGTTTGATTTCATATGCATCAAAATGAAACAAAATATAAGCCTCATTCAGAATCATGTTAATGTTAATGGCAATGTTAATGCTAGGCATAGCAATGTTAATGTTGGAAGTGTTCACAATCATGTTAGTAGATGTTAATAAAAATATGTGATTTTTAATTTTGCGCAGGCGCATGGCGGCATTCTATTTTGCTATTGGTGGATGTTAGACGAGATGTTAATATTCCAGATAATTTCTGGCCCATTACGTCGTCTGTTAACATGCAACATTGGCATTAACATTATTTTGAACGCTTCTATAGAAATCCCGCTTTCTGGTTATTAACATGGGAGACTACGTAAACATTACCATTACCATTAACATGATTCTGAATGGCCAGTAAATAACATTATCGGTCATTTTACCGGTATCTCGCTAAAATTCGTGTTTGACCATGTACTGGCGATAATCTTCGATCGCTACCGATATTTTCCGATTGACCTATTAACCGCGAGTGATTTTTGTCTCTCTCTAATCTTTTTGAGTGAAGTCTCTGTATATTTCTTCCTCTGTGGTTAGACTTAACAATCTATACACAATTTTTTTGTTATCTATGCTTAAGCAGATGATGGTCATAATTCAATGAAAATGGTTTTATGTCTATATAGCCAATTTCGGTTATACTAGAAATTGATAACAAAACGTCTTTGTTTTCCTGATTTTGTTTTAATTTTTGAATTTTATACATTAAATTTACCATTGAGTGTGTTACGCCTGAAATTTATTATTTTTTCCAAAATTTTACACTAAATAGAAAATTAGGTATGCCATAATTTTATACTGGGTGTTTTAATATTAGTTTAAATTTTAGACAACTTTAAACAATCCTGAATCCATTTTAAAACTCATGCATTAAAAAAAGGTTTTAAGTTTCATTCAGTCAATTGATAAAAACATAATGTAACAGTATATTATATTTTTTATAAAAGAACTTTTTTCAGTTAATAAATCAATTTTGGGGTAATCTTAAATAAAATTAGAATTACTGTTTAGATTCTATATGATATGTATTATTTATAAATAGGTATCTGAAAACTAAAACTATCACCATCACCAAAGCATATGTAGGTATAAAAAAAAACCTTGATTTATTCTAGACAACCCACATTACACTTAAAAAAAATTTTATTATTTTTTATTTATTAATAAATATACTGTTTATAAAAGTTAAATAAAATGAAATACATTTTTCTCCCACATAAATATACGTACATGTATGTATGTATTTGAAAAAAATTTTTTCGAAAAAATGATATGGTTCGCTATTTTGACCACACACATAAATTGTAATATGAAAACCGCATGAAATTAATTTGTCATAATGTCATACACACAATTAGTATATAAAACCGCGATAATAATATGTGTGGGTCACTTGATTTTCTTTCTAAAATGAAATTCAAGTGGATGTAATTCAACTCTCTTTCTCTCAAATCTCTCACTCTTTTAAACACACTCAATCTTTTTGTACACATTAACTATTTTCTTTACACAGTAGAGGGCTAATAGTGGGATTGGGGGATTGGGGAGCATAGAGCCAATTTGATTTTCCAATAGATTTACCACAATAAACTTTTCCAACTATTAAAACTCTATTAAAAATTAAAGTGTGTCTCTCATTACAACAAATTCAATTTCATTTATATTTTATGCTATCTTTATTAGGTAATTGTTTTAAACGCACTTTGAACAATATTTTATTTTACATTGTATTATTTGTGCTCTTAAAAAAGTCTCACGTAACTTTTAGTTGAAAAATTCTACCAATGTAAAAATTTAAAATACCCCATTGAGATTATCAAACTTAGTTGAACAGAAACTAATAATGTTGGTATCTTCTTACAGTGTTGCACAATTTTCCAAACTGAATTTTCACAGTTTGACACTTTGACATTTGTTCAAATGCCAAGATCTATTGTGGAGGTTATATTTATTCAAAGTGATGTCAAATTGCGTTTGGAAATGATAAAAATATCAAGCAATTGACAATTTTAAATGTCACAAATATTAAATTCTTTAAGAGATTCTAGTTCACTTATCATGTAACGAGCCCTTGTGACGTCAGGCGTGGGGACCGGACTTACTCCAAAACAATCCGTGACGAAATATGCACGAAAATTAGGTTATGTCCATTTTACGTTAAATCATGATGTGGCAACCCTGTAAGATGTCCTAAGTCAAGTGTAATTTTTTAAAAGCAAAAAGAATTTAAACTTAATTTCAAAAATTAAGTAGTTTTGTTTAAATATTAGGGTGAAAAATATGTTAAAAAAAGAATTTTTGTGAAAAAGTTAGTAAACTCTTGCTAATTTTTATGTTTTTTTTTTAAAGGTGTGTTATGTCTATGAAAAAATTGGCAATTTTATCAGCAATACACAACGATGGCAGATTAAACGGTACGACAATGAACCCCACACCTGGGTCACCCCCCGCTCCGGTGCACGGGGTTAATGTTATGCTAGGAGGGTAAGTCATTATTATAATAATTAGAAAAATACTTGTTAAAAAAGAGTTGCAAAAGTTATAATCTATTAAAAAAAGTTTTTTATGATCATTTTTATCTTATTAAAAAATTTACTTAATTTAATAAACTTAATTTTAATTTTCCGTTTTTCTCCTGTGTGTGTTTATAGGGCCATGTTAAGTGGAATCATTTTAGTAGTATTTATTTTGTGTTATTGTTGTCATAAAACAAATCGAAAATCACAATCACATTTGCCGACATATTGGCGTGATCCGGATTTATCTATGGAAATTTATACAGTGGAGGCGGCACAAAATGTAAGTGAACATTTTTAAATTTTTTGTGTATTGTAATTCAGAATTTTACAAATCGAGTATTCTAGAACTCAAATAGAACGGATAATCAAAAAAAAAATATTACAGGCATCTGCAATTCTAAATACGGGGTTATTTAAGCTTCGCCTATAATTATTTTGAAAACTAAAAGAGGAATTTTTACCAAATTTTGAATTTAAGGGTTTAGAAGCGGGGCTAATTCAACTAAAATATTTTCATTGCTGTGTCACTTCCGGTTATACCGGAAACTGAGTATTACTTCCTTATTTTAAATGGGGCACACCAATTTTTTATTTCATTTTTCAATTCGACTTTAAATTTAAAGTTGACTTTGTGTAAGGTATGTTTTGCCTTAAGGTAAAGGTTTTTGAGTTATTAATTTTTTATGTTAAATTTTGAAAATGACCCACTTCTAAACCGTTAAATCCAAAATTTGGTAAAAATTTCTCCTTTAATTTTCAAAATAACTATAAGGGAAGCTTAAATGGAATAACCTTGTATTAGTTTGTATGATAATATAAAAATAGATATTACCTAGACTAAGATAAATACATAAATTATTGTTAAGAGATTTTGGTTGAAAAAAAAAATTTGAAACTAGGTACCTAATTCTGTTAAATACATATACGTATTATGTATTATGAATTTATGTACAGTGGAAAAAATCGCGCTTACAATACATACAATATTCACATTTTTTTTTTCTTTATAAAACATAAACTAAAATGTCAGAAGAAAAATTTCAAGAACATTGCATTTTATAGTTGTTAAATAAATAATGCATAAAATTGTAAACGTGAAAACTAGGTCGACTAAAAAAAAGTACAACATTGTCATTATTAAAAAAAAAACAACCTGTAAGAGTCAATTTATATTATATTGTTAAATTTTTTCTGCGCTAGTGTAAAACAGGTTTTATTTCCAAATTGAAAATATATAGAATTCCAAAAAAATTTGTTCAATACAAATATTTTTCATTAATGTAAAACTACCTTAACATTATTTTAAATTTATGACTTGATCACCAAAATATAAAATTTTATTGTGTCGTAAAAATTGAAATGATGTGAATTTTATAAATTGAAAATTGTGTAAACATATTTTGTCTTTATTATTATTGTAGTGGTTGGTTAGTGAGGATTATAATTCGAATGAATATCATCGGCCTGCCACCCCCGGACCACCGCCATCTTACGATGCTGTTGTTGTGCCATTAACAACCAAAGACACGGCCATCATTGATTTGACGAAACAACAACAACAACAACAACAAACCGACGACACAGGATTACCAACTTATGAAACAGCCGTACAACAATTACGTATCACTCAAAATGGCTACGTTTAAATCACAACAAAATGGCGGGACGTTTAATTAAGCAATATTCGTTACAGGGTGTGCTGTTGTTTCTTTCTAAAATTATTTTCGTTAAATAAAAAGTGCCATGCAATAATTAAATTTAAACGAATCAAAGGCAAGATGAAATTTAAACACCAAAAAAAAACTATTAAATATACCTAGTGCAATTTTATATAATAATTATATATTATATATATATATATATATATAGTTCAAAATAAAAAAAAAATGTAAATTCTATTAGTTAAATAAAATGGTTATAGAGTTTGTTTTTTTATTAGTGAGTGGTTTTTTTGTTTGACTTCAAATAATTCAATTATTTATCCTTTACGGTTTTCTTTCGATTTTTTTTTAATCGCATTAATTTATTAATAAGAAATTGATTCTTTCCGTGTATTATTTTGTCTGTTTGGAAAATTGTTACTGCATTGAGACATTGGCAACAATCCAATTATAGATTTTCTTCAAATTCAATTATTAACTACATATATATTTGATAGTAAAAAAGAAACAGAGTGCATATACATTTTTTTCATCCAATAATAATGAGATCAGCAACAGATGATGGGGTAAAAAAAAAACCTTCCCGCTATTAAATTTAATAATAATGTCATTATTGATTCAAATTTCCTTCAATGGAAAGGAAACAAATGAAGCCACTTGAACGTAATTCAATAATTTTTTAAAGAAAAGACTAATTATTGTTGTTTTTTAATTTTATTACAAAAACTAATAAATTTGATTACGTTTTTTAAACGTAATTAAATACAATTCCAACAGGATGATTTTATTTAAGCTTATTTACAAATTGTTTTATTAACTATAAAGGTTTTTATCAAATTTGATTTATTTTTAATCATTTTTAAAATAAAACATAACGTTTTGTTGTGTGAAACTTTTTATGGTACTATTTTTAGTATTTTATTTGTGCAGAACTTGAATAGATAAAAAAATATATGTATTTTATAAATGTCATATTCGAAATTTGACATTAAAACATCAATAACACAGAAACCATTAATATTAGGCATAAAACCACATACTTAGAGAAATATACTGCTCATGAACCGTTTATGCGCATGTTTATGCGCAGGCTACAGAAAAGAGATAGAATTCGTAGCCATTTTGAACTACACACAGGGATTTTTCATTATTATGTCGTGGTACATATTTTTGAATGAAAATTGTCAAACGTTAATAATAATTGACAGTAATACGTCAATTGACGTTATTGCGCAAGTGCAATAGTAATTTTACTGGAAGTTATCGTACATACGTATATTGAAAAGAAACTAATAATATTTTTCAAAAACAACGGAATACAGAATTTTCTTTAATTAAAAATTACTAAAATAATACAAATTAGAAAATTTTAATAAATTCCAAATTTCGCGCTTTCAGTGTAGTTCAAAATGGCCGCACCCTTATGTAACCCGATCGGACGTCTCTTTTCAGCAGTATATTTTTCTGAGTATGTGCATAAAACACCTTAGACGAACTCAACTAATATGAAATTTCCGGTATAAACGGAAGTTGACAGGCAACGAAAATAATTCATTAAATTGACCATTAACTGATACATAAAAAAAATTCATTAAAAAATATCTTTCCTATAGTTTTTAAACTAATTTTTAAGGTAATATTGAATCACCCTGTATATAGAGATAATTTTGCAGTTTTAAAAATGCAAAAATGAGTTTCTGATCGTTTACACATTTACCTGTCGCATTATACTTAACTATACTTTGATAACGAAATACTGATAAGATAACACGAAATGTTAATATTTATATATTTACTGGAAAATGAACAAAAAACAAGCTTAAAATATAACAAACTCTCACCATTTACATAATTCGTTTCATTATTATTCTAAAGAAATGTGTATTTTTTTTCAAACACATGTCACAAACATTAAACTAGTCATGTTACAGTTTTGTTTGCACATTTTTTTTAAACAACAAGCATTATATAATATACAAACAAGTAATTTAATGTATGACCCCGTCTATAATATAGAAAACACTGACAGGATGTCAGATTTCGTATTTCCTTCTCTCTTATTTATTTATTATAATGTATCTGTGTGTGTTTTTAAGACTATACGATTAAAATTAGACATAGCGATAATAAAACGATTGTATTGAAATAAAAACTGGTAAATATTTGCATCAAAAATCTTCTACTTACTGTTTTTTTTTTTATTATTATTATTTTAGTGGCCAGACCACTTTATTGCCCTTTTTAAGAAAGAAAATTTTGTATATAATAAATTATACATATAGGCGGAAGGAAATAAAAAATTCAACTCATCAACGCAGAAACTTTTACGGTAAACTGAGCAAAAAACCGTATTTTTTTCTTAACTGTATATTTATATGGTTATTTTTTCAACATTTTCGAGCGTGTGAATGAAAATTACAAAATTATCATAGTAGCCTAGTAAAAACTATTTATAAAATCGTGTAGTAAGATCGTAGTAGACATATAAAATTTACGTCATAATTTTTATATATTTCAATAAATTGAGTGCAAAAAAAATTATTATTATTTGGGTCGTACATTAACCTCATCAACATATTATTTAAATTTCTTCATTTATACAGAAAAATTAATTAATTAATTCAAGGATGAAATCATCAAGTTTTAATATTTTTCTTTTAAGATGCCACTTAACAAACCGCGAATATAATTTGTATTGTTTTGTTTTGTTTTTCGCCGTATGAAAATATTAACAATTATACAATTCTACTTACAGTTTAATTTTTTGCTAAAAAAAAAAAACAAAACGTTGAAATTCACTTAATGATTATCGTAAAATTGTAAAGAAATACTGGCACTTGAAAGCGAACAAACATTGTTGTTGGAAATATGGTTAAAAATACGTGTTTTTGTTGGTACAAACATTATGAAAAGAATACAGGTAAAAATCCAGCTTTAAATCATTCACGATGGACAACCTTGGCTAAAAACCACCTCCAGATTATTTAAGTACACCGACAATTATATACCAAAAAACTGCGTTTTATTTAATTAAAAAATTCAATTCGACAATTTAAATGCAAAATTTAAATTTATTAATTAAATTAAAGGACAAAAGTGGATTTTGAATGATTTTTTAATGGTGTAATGCTGGTTGCCGGCTCTTTGTACTTTATCGGAAAAAAACAACACAAAACTCACTCACTGCAACACTACAATTAAAATGTATAAGCAATAAATAATTTATGAACATTGTACTGAAAATTTTAATTTCATCCAATTAAAGATAATGTTAAACAAAGACAGATGTAATGTATAACACGTTTTCGTGTTTAATTAATCTATCAAATGACGCTTGCGCTTATATTTTTCTTAATTATTTACTTTACAATTTTGCAAGTAATTTTTTAAATTTCTTATATTGCTACTGTTAAAATATTGTCATGTTATCAGTTTTGATAAAATTAAAAAAATCTTGCATTGTTGGTTGCCTACATTTTAATACGTGGGAAATACTTAAAGCAAAATCAAGGTTAAATACTTTTTAAATGTTATCAACTGAAATATTATTAAATTTTCTAAAACTGATATCACTTTGTCAAACAATTAAAGGAGAAAAAATCCATTTTATTACCAGAGTAATTCAACCACCCTGTACAAGAGTTAATTGTCGACGCATGCGTACACATCACTTGACCATATCTTCAATTAGATTTAATTATTTCATCACATTTCCCATTAAATCCAGTAATCTGTTCAAGAATTTTCACTTTGTGTGCCCATTTAGCATTCAATCGAATAAATTACGGTAAAATAGTATATTGAAAACTTATAAAAAAACATCCACACCGCCATTTTGATTCAGTGCTGACACAAAAACAACAACCTACTACGAAAATTCCCAATTTTAATACTTAATAAGCGAAATCGGAAATTCTATTGAAAAAAATTTACTTTTATGGGTACGTATAGAATTTTTGGTGTATAATTTAGATTACATTTCATTGAAATGCATTAAAGACTCGATAATTTATCATATTTGTGGCATAGTTTTGATCATATGTTGTATTTATTTTCGGTATAACCTACATTTTTATTGGTCACTATTTAGAACAATTATTTTGATAATAAAATATTAAATTCATTTCTAATTTTCAGATTGATTGAATTTATTCGAAATACGGATTAATAATGGTTAAGCATATGATTAGTGTGTGTATATTTTGTTTTATTTGTGCAACACATTCGCCGTGTGAATCGCATTCAGTTCAAAATAATATAATTAACGATTTTGATGAGAATAAATTCGCTGGTGTGATTAGAGAGAAGTTTAAGGAACGACATCGAACAGGAACGAATTTTAGACCAAAACGGGATACCAATCGTGAAAATGACACAAATTATACTGCGAAAATATTCAAAAAGTATGGAAATGGGGATGTGATCGATTTGAAAGGATTTGAAATGTTGTTGAACGATTTAAAGGCAATTGTGGAAGAAAGTCATACTGGAAATGATTCGGTAAGTTAAGAGAATTCACTGTTTATATATATGTAGCTAACAATATACAATAAGTAATATTTATCTTTTCAGTGTATGGACTTTTCTGCAATTGAAAAACAGGAAATTAATAACACCACATTCCACACAATTTGTCCAGCACTTTTATATCCATTTCTTAGTAATTGTCAGGAGAATAACGATTTTCACGTACACGATTTGAATGTAGTTGAAGACGATGATCCAACAACCCCAGTTTCGATTTGGTTGTATTCGATTGGTGCTGTTATATTAATAAGTGCATGCGGTATTTTATCATTACTAATAATACCTGTAATGCAAAACCGTTTTTATAAGCCTTTGATACAGTTTTTGGTGGCTTTAGCTGTTGGCACGTTGGCCGGCGATGCATTATTGCATTTATTGCCGCACGCAATGATTTCAAATCATAATCACCATCACGACCATCAGCACAACAACGAGAACATGTGGAAAGGTTTCGTTGCAATGATGGGATTGACGTTCTTTTTCGTTATGGAGAAAGTTATATTGTTTGTTGGTAAATGGAGGAAAGGTCGACAAAAATCAAAGGTAGTTAGTAACAATTTTAATCAAATTTTATATCAAATTTGTACGTTTATCTAAATTCAGGCCCATGGTAGAGTCAAAGTGGTTAGTGATGGAATAAATGATAGTAAAATGGCGAACGATACACAATGTATGGATAAATACAGTTCATATCCGTATTGTTACAAAGATATTATTACAGATCAAAGTAAGTTAATTGTTTATCATGTCATAATAACGCAAGGCTGGTAAAGTGTAGTTTATTCCCGCCAAAATATTCTACAATGCTATTGGTCTAAAGCACATACCTAAAATAATATATACCGACGAAGTGAGATGTCCGACCGGGCTAAAAAGTGGGTCCGCCATTTTTATGCCCTCATAGTTATTTTTTAGTGAATTTCATATCTTGCAATTGGCGTGTAAAGTGCGCAAAATTCAAAATATGATTATTTATTGAATATTACAGCATAAATTGTGTCAATTTATTTATGTCACTGACAATTTATGTCAATTGTCACAATTTGTTTTCCACTGCAGTTTGTTAAAGACATACGTTTACATATTATATTTATCAAATATTTAAACATTGCCGAAAACGTATGTCAGAAAAAGACAAATAGAAAACCTCTTTCAGATCACTTTACACTAAGGGCATAAAAATGGCGTCGTTTTTTATCTCTTTTTACTGGCCCAGTTTTTAATGTAATTTTAGTAAGGTTGGAGCGGTATATATTATTTTACGTATGTGGTCTAAAGTTACTAAGGTCCATTCATTTAGGGACGAAACAAATATGATTGGTCAGCTACCACGTGATTTAATTTTTGAAATTTTATTGATCAAAAGCAAAGTTATAAGGTGACAAATGCAAACAATTATTGGATAATTTTAAAAAACGTCATAATTCAAGATGGACGATTTTTCATCCCTATCTGAATTCAGTATAGACAGCCTTTTATAGTTTACTAGCCTTGATAATAACGTCAGTTTAAAAAAAAATTATTTTTTAAGAAATATTTAACGTTTTTTATCTCGAAATTGAGTACGTTTCAGACAAGTATTTAGATATACTTCAAATCAATTTATAATCAATTCTGACGGCATTCTGGAATACCCTGTATACGGTATTTCCA
>SSSI01007754.1:0-16595 GCA_004796505.1 Oryzaephilus surinamensis | reverse complement strand
ATAATTAGAAGGGCATAAAAATGGCGGACCCACTTTTTAGCCCGGTCGGACATCTCACTTCGTTGGTATATATTATTTTAGGTATGTGGCCTTGACGGAATCTATTCAACAGTCAACGTATCATTTGAACTACCAACTCCTTTTTGAAAAATACATACAATATAGTTTAAATGTTCCGTTGACTTTTAAATTTATTTATTTTTTTCGTAGTGTTTACATTGAGGAATAAAGTCTCGAGGCATCTTTGTACAATATAATAATTAATAATTGACATTCTTTTCTTTTCAAAGTGTTTTTATTTAAAATATTTTGTATGTAAAAATTTAATTTATTTGAACTATTTTGCAATTGGAACATGTAAGTTACTCCTGGTTACTCCTATTCATCTTTTTTACTGGTCCCATCTATGATTTTTATTGGTGAACTAAATTTGTGACGTTATTGGTAACATAACCACAAAAAAACTAAAAACTTTCTGTTTATTTACTCGAAAAAATGTATTTAAGACCAAAACCAGGCGAAGATGAGGATGATTTATTACGTATGCAGGAAGAATTCTTTCAACAGAAGAAAGAAAACCAGATAAAACCGGCAGCTACCGTTGTTAGTGGCTCTAAAAGTAAGCTAGTAAGTTTCAAAAAGTTTTAAATTAGTTGATTTTTTATTTTAAGATGAAAGCAAGGCAGATACTAGTAGCGAAGAAGCTTCTAACAACATTCAAGAACAATTGGCTAATACTTTCGAAGCAATCCCTATCGATATAAATCTGGGAAACATTGTTGAGAAGAAAAGTGAATATAAAGCCTTAACAGGGCTTAAATTTAACACAAACAAGGGTTTTCCGCAAGCTAAAAGGCGAGATGTACGTTGGTCTTTTTTAACTATTTGTGAAGATAATTTATTTGTGTATTTTTAGCCTAATATTGCAAGTGGAAAAGGAAGTATATTTTCTAAACAATTTAAGAAGCAAAAACTCGAAGAAAGGCCTATGGATGTGGATTTGCAATCACAAGCTAGTGGTAGTCAATCCAAAGATATTGTTCAAATAAGCCTACCATCAAAAAGTTATATTTTATCTGGAAAAGACAGTACTGAGATCCACGAATCGAATTTAAACGTAATGAAAACGATGTCCGAGGCTGAAATAATGGAGGAACGTGAAAAATTATTGTCTACAATGGATCCAGCTATAATAGCTTATTTAAAATCACGTAGACAAACTGGCATCATAGAAAATCGTAATCCCACTATAAAAGAACAAAACTCAGCAGCTGAAGACATAAAAATCGATGAAATTGAAACAACGTCTAACATTTTGAAAGAACCAACAGCCGAAAAATGGTTAAATTTCGATAAAATCGAATCAAACAAATTAGCTTGGATGAAGAACATCGAGAAACCACCAAAAATTGACAAAAATCAACAATTTGAAGCTAGATTCGACTTTGAAGGTTGGCTTTTACCATTTTCTGACGATATTAATGAACAGAATCGTGCTTTATACCATCACGGCGACGAACCGGGCCGCCCTGGCTACACTTTACAAGAATTGTTTCAATTAGCTCGTTCCAGCGTTATTCAACAGAAGATTGTGGCCTTAAACACGATCGCTAATATACTTTTATTGAACACAACAGGCATTTACGACAACATTATCGACATACCAATCGAACAAACGTTCTTCGTGCTGCGATTTTGCTTAGACGATAATCAACCAGCTGTTTTAAATGCCAGTATTAAAGCTATGCGAAATTTATTTCATTTTCACATCGATGAAACACTTCTAGACAGTTTGTTGGGTTTTGGTTTGGGAAGAATTCAACCAGTATTGGCTGTTGATGATGCTGACGAAGACGATAACACGGTAAATGATCAACAATTAGCCGAAACTAATCTTGTGAAGTGTTTGGCACGTACGGAAATCCTTCAACGAATAAAGTGAGTAGAAAAACTATTAAATTTTTGCGAAATTCAAACGATTCCTTAGGTATATAATTAATACAATACATCCAACTGTTGAAACGGTCGTTTATTGTATGGAAATCCTAATTAGATTATGCAGAGATTCACAATTTATTATGACTAGAGTGTTTAATTGTGATGGATTGATTGAAAGTATTCTAAAATATTTTTTACCGCTTGGTGAGGTGTTGAATGTTTTTCGTCTGCATGTTTTTTTGTTATAAATTATATTTTAGATTGCAATCAAAGCACTTACGAACAGCCTTTAATGCAAACCGTTAAATTTTTACGAGTTTTATGTTCGAGAAGTAAACATATTAGTACAACTTTAATCAACAAGTACATTTTTTAATTAGTTTTATTACTCTAGTTTATTTCTTGTGCATAATTTTTAGATATAAAGTAATGGATTCAATTGCTAGTTATTTAACAAATGAAAATTATTCATTAAATGCAAATGGGCTGAAATTACAAATAGAATGTTTCCATTTTTGGAGTTTATTAATCAATTATGGCTTAACTTTTGATTATTTCACAATTTTACAGCCTGTCTTATTAAAAACATTAGACTATCATTTAAATAATACCGATTTAAATATTAAAACAACATTTGTAAGGCAAGGACATGTTTCTGCTTTAGTTATTTTGTTATCACAAATTGTTGAACAACAATTTTGTTTAATTGCACCATTTTTGGACGTTATTTTTGAACGTTGTGCGCCGAAATGGATTGCACAGTTTATGATTTTAGATAGTTTTGCAGTAAGTAATGAAAATCTCCATTAATAAACGCTAATTTTGAGTTTCTAGTGCGGTAAATTACAAATTATTTCATCCTTATTGTATTTTATGGCGTGCGTAAGGAAAAAAGATTCAACAAATGCTGATAAGTTGGTATTAAGTTTAGTAAAATCTTTAGGATTTAATGTGATTACAAAAAATATAAGGTCAGTGTTAATTGTTGTTTAAAAATTGAGTTTTTTATGTATAAATTTATAGAAGTGGTTCAATGTTGCTTAATAATTACGAAACTCATAAATCTAGTTCAAATTTAAAGAGTTTGGAAGGAAGTGCTTGGTATACAATCGACCATATAGTGCCTATAATGCAAACAAATAGTTGTATACCGTTTTTATACTGTCTTTCCCAATATATTAACAACTCTTCTAGTTCCGAAGTAAAGAAAAAACAAAATTTCAGTTAATTTTATTAATCTGTTTACGTTTTTAGTTGAAATTAACCTTTCTACAACATCCAAACATTGTAAACTATTTATCTAGTTTAAGAAAATGTGAAAATTATTATCTAACAAGTAATTGGTTTACACGAACTGAAAGTTTTACGATAATGAATGTATTAAATATTTCAATTGCAATAAAATCCCAACTAGATACGTCGCTCTTTTACGATTTAGCTGTAAAATGTTTGTGTGTATTCAATAGTGAACAAAAATCTGAAGTGGAATCGTTGTTAAAAAATATCATTTTCTCAACACAGTTTTATCCTAGTGAGATATTATTGAAAAATTTGGATATAAATCGAAGGAATACAAATCTTGAAGTGTCTTTAAATAATTTGGACGACATTTTAAATGTTTACATAAAAGTTTTGGGTTTGAATAATGTAAATATACATATTGTAAAATGTGTCGTTTTGTTGACAAATACAAGTGTTTACTTTTCTTCTTTTCATATAGAATTTACCAAATTTCACATCAAATAAATGTTTAGATGCTAGTATTGGAAATGTGATACCAATCGATTGGATTTATACGCCTATAATTGTATTATATACGAACCAACAACAAAATCAAAATGAAAATGAACAAATTTTTATTATAAAGAATTGTTTACGATGGATTCTAATTTATGAAACTTATTTTCCATCATTAGCGGACACAATAAATCCAACGGACAGATATTGTCGATTGGCTTGCGTGTTTCTTGGTAGCGATAATTTGTTTTTGAATCAAGAAATACATGAATTGTTGGAGAATTGTTTTAAAAATGTTGTAAAGTTTGAGAAGGAATTGAATTTCAACAGGGAAATAAAAGGTGACCGAAATAATAATGTTTAAATTAATTATAAAATGAATTTTTGTAACGCCGTTCTAATTTAGTTTTATTACCAAACGATTTTTAGTAATTTTTACTCAAAAATCGTACAGTAATAGGGGTTATTACTGTATGGTCGCAGTTATATGAAAAAGCTATGTTGGTACTTCTTAAACAAATTGCTGGTTGCTGGAATTCAGGCATTAATGTTTATTAATAGCATAAACAATATTTTAATTCAACTTATTTTATAATAATGTGCGACACACTAAATAAATCAACAAAGAAATATGTCTTCAATTAGTTAAAATTAAAGTTTATGGTGCAATGTGGCAATTACTGACATTGACCGTTGGTAAATTTGTTCAATTGTTTCATTACCAACCAAAAAAATATCCCTAAATTCGAGCACCCCATTAATTTTTTAATTAAAAAAAAAATAAATAAATTCGAATGTGTGTTACAAAAAATCTTGTTTTACTCGGACGGAAAGATATTTGCAAAATCTCCCCTTTGAAAGATTCGGCTTCGCCTCGTCTTATAAAATATACTCGATTTTGCGAATACTTTTTTTCCGCATTTGTTTAACAAATGACTATTTTAGGTTTAACGAATTTTCAAGATTTTTATACACAATTATTAGAACAATATCAGGGTGTTAGCTACGGTGATAATTTATTTGGGAATGTTGTATTAGTGCCTTTAGCACAAAAACATAATGTTCAATTCAGGAAGACTTTATGGTCGGAATATATGGGAGTTGTACAAACTTTTAATGTGACCGAAGAACAAATAATTTCCTCTATTCAGTTATATTTAGAACCGAATGAAGAAGATTTGTCTCTTTTGATGTCATATCGACGTGCTATTGTGAATAATTCCGTTCGCAAACATTCTGTTTTGTATAAAATAGCTAAACATCATGTCGAACAGTTTATGTTGAAAAGAAAAGTGAAATAAAGTTATTAAAAACAGTTCGAAAGAGTTTTATTATCTTTGTTGGAAATTTTGATGAATGCGCAAGGAATAAAAAATTGTTTAAATACAATTTAAAACTTTTATTAAGAGTATAATACATTTTTTAACATTAATTTTATGTGTGCAAATTTTATCTTGAATGCTACACTAACTTTTTGTTATTTTTTTTTATAGGATTATACAGTTATTTAAGTTATTTTATATTGGCTATTTTTCTATAATAATTTACTCTAAAATAATTAAGGGTGGTAAATATTTTATACAAAAATAGCCATTACGTCTAAATGGTTTTTTTTAAACATCACGAAGGAAAACAAATAATACAATTATTTATATTATTTGTTTTAAATTAGCATATATGTATTTAAACACATTAACATTAACTACAATAATTTCTCTATAATTTTCATTTTAAGCTTATAATACGTTTTTTCTTTGGTTAAAAGAACAGTAATCACATAATTGTCTACATACTACTGATAGTAAATAGGATAACGTTTTTTTAGTTAAAATGGAAAACATTAAAGCATGGTTGAGTTTGGAAATAGATAAATGATTGTACAGATTTTCAAATTAGGACATTCACTTTTTACAAAAATGAAAATGGAAGAAAACAGTTGATTAAAATAACAATTTAAACAATGAAAATTTGTTTTGAAAATAATTAATTCCAAAATATATATAATATAAAATATATAAATATAACATTCTTAGGTATAATATAATACCAGTCTTATATTTTGCAGGAATTTTACATATTTTCAATTGTTCAAATTGTTTGAATATTATTATATATTTATTAATTTGAAATTAAAATCACTCTAAAATATATTAGGCAGGTAAAATGTAAGATTTTTAATATATATATAATCTAATTAACCTAATTTTATATATATATTTAACCGTAAGGCTTTATTATTGTCGTATGTTTCACTAGTTACTAATTTTCTTTTTTTGCTTAATTTGATTATCAACCAAAAATTCAAAAATCGTGCTTTAGTAAAATTTTTTAATCCTATTGTAAATTGTGGCAAACAAATCCAATTGCGTGTGTTTTTTTGTTTTCTTTTATAAAATACTAGTTTTAATACTTTCGTTTCGATGTTTTTGTTTTAATCTTCTTTAAAGCAACTTTTTAATAATTAGTCTATCTAAACAGTTTTTACGTATTCTTTCATAAGCACAACTACACATAATACTTTTTTTTTTATTGACTTTTTTCCATAAAATTTTTATTGACAGTAAAATAAGGGGGTGATTTTACGTTTAATTTATTGTATCAATCACCCTATTATTGACTAACAGATTGATTTTCTTAAATTGACCATATACAGGGTGTTTCAGAATAACGTGGTTATATTTTAAGGGTTTATTCCTGACTATATTTTAAGAATAAAAGTTCGAATAAACACTTGTCCGAAATCGCTTGGTTTTTTAGATACAGGGTGTTAAAGTCTTATGAAAAAAACGAGGTTTAACTTGAATATTTCAGGAAATAGTAGAGATGAAATTTCACACAAAAATATTATTTATTAGGCCACATGTTTGTACCAAATTTGAACGAAAATGACCACTCCAACTATGTTTTTTAATGATAGGATGAAAACACCCCCAGAATTTTTTGTTTTTGCATATTAATGTACTATTTAAAATACCTTATTTAATAGGAAATTTAATAAGGAAACTTTTGTGTCTCTTGGAATTTTTCGTTCAAATGAGTCGTTTTTGAGAAAAATGCGAAAAACTTAACACGTGTCGTCAATAAATCAAATTTGAAAAAACTGATAATTTCTGAATTGTTTTTAAAATATCTTGGAAGTTAATTTAGTTTATGAACTAAGCGTTAGTACAATAGAAAAACATAAATTCAATGAAGGATTAAACTACAAAAAATCAAAAAAAGTCGTATTTGGGGGCGGTCCAAATGTTTATATAAACTTTTTTTCTTAAAATGTACTCAGAAACAACTCCTTAAGAATATTACCACATTATTCTGGTGTATGAGATAAGAAAATCATTCCAAAAATACTTGTTGTGGTGGTAAAAGGGGACGGCTACTAACAATCTAAATTTTCACAGTAGTTTTTTAACATTTAACAAGTAAAACAACTGAATTGGTCCAAGAAAAAGCAAACAATTACTAGCCCATTCTTTTTACCAATCAGTTTTACATTCAGGTGGATTTAAATAACCGAAAACATTCAATTCATACATACTAGCAAATGTTATAAATATTAAATACCACACCATCAATATAATACCATATTTTTTGTCCAATTTCCAACCATTCATGTGTGTTGCAACAACAAGAAATATAACCGTTGATAATAGTGATAACGTTGAATATGTCAATCCTTTACTGATCACTTTAACTGTCGTTCCTGGCCGAATTATAGCCGTTTTTATGAACCATGGTAAACCTAAACAAATTAATATATCGAACACGTTCGAACCGACTGCATTCGAAACGGCCATATCACCATAACTAGACAAATTTCGTGTTAAAATTTTATCAATTTAACAATTTGTTGTTTTGGTTTTTACCCTTCTTTTATCACTGCTATGCTACTTAATGCGTCTGGCACTGAAACACCGGCAGCTACAAATGTTAGGCCCATTACTGTATCCGGTATGCCCAACGTGTATCCTAATAAAATTCATATTAATTCGGTTATATGTTGAATATGTTGTTAAATCTACCGATTATTGTTATCATCCAAACCATAAAATACGAATAGAACGATATCCATACCATTGAAATGAAGAATGTGAACGGATACCAATTTTTATATTGTTCTGATCTACAATCTGGCATTGTTTTACGACATAAATAATGTATGGGGTAAACTAGTGCCCATGTAACTTGCGTATACAAGCTACCATCTAAAACGAAGTTGTTTTTTAGCGATTTGTAACAATTTTTTTGAAAAAATCTATAATTTACCAACGGGTTTTTCTAAAGGATTAACAGCTGTACTAGGATCGTATTCTTTTGGTTTGTAATAGTCCTGTTGGAGAGGACCAGATGGGGGTTGTTGTTGTTGTTGTGTTTGTTGTGGTGGTAAATCGTTAGTGGCTTGATTAAGGGCTGGACCGCTTAATTGGTTACCATAGCCTAGCATCGTTGAAGCGGGTTTTAATTTTCTTTAAAAGCATTTTACAATTTTAAATATACTGGCATTATATATGTACTACAAGTTTAATTGGGAAACTGCAATGGGTGCAAATAGTTCCGTTATTAAATTTGGTATCAAACGAGCTTAACGGCCTTCCAAGTAAATGGTAAAATTAAAAGTTACGGTATGGTTGGAATTTAACGTTGTTGATTTTTTTTTAATTTACTTGAAAATAGTAGTATAGGTATTAAGTGAGCAAATATCTTTAAAAAATGAATATTTGTTAAGTTAGTTTTAAAACAAGACTATTTACTCAAAAATGGATAAATTAATATAAAAGTTAAGACAATTTTTTGTAAATTAAAATTTTGGTGAATGCGCCGGTAAAATTTAAAATCATGGTGAATATGCTAAATAGTATCAAATTAACTGAGTAAATTTTTTAAATAACTGAATACTTATTGAGTTAGCTTTAAAATAAGATTGTTTACTCAAAAACTGATCAATAAAATATAGGATAAAAGTTTATACAATTTTTAATAAATTAAAAATTTGGTGAATGCGCCGGTAAAACTTAAAATAATCGTTAATATTCTTTATAAACTCACCCTGATCGGGGTTATCCCATGCATCCTGTAACGGATCAGGACTCTGGATACCATAGGTCTGATGTTTTCCATCTTCTTCCAATGTCTTATAACTAACCAGTCCCGATTCTTCAGTGGGGGCAGTTTGTTTAAATGGAACTGGTAAAGTGTGTGCCCATTTCTCCAAAATCGGATTAAAATGTAATGCAATACAATAGATAACGTATGTTATCAACATAACTAACGATTCCATCCTAGATATGAAAAAGGTAAGTGGAAATTTATGAAAATGCGAGTATACAGTTTACCATGATATTCTTTTATCGTAAATAACGACGAGCATAACTAGAATTGAAATGGCATAAAAAAAACAGTCTCGCACCAATGGCCACCAATTTAAATAGACCACAGTGCCGGAACAAAGTGCACAGCCGGATATAACGAACATAATATTGAAAACGGCCGATCCAATAACACCCGAAATACCTAAAAAATTGTGTACGATTTTTATTTGATTATTTTTTCATATAAATACATATGGAAATTGCCACCTATATCGTCTTTGGCGAAAAACACTCCTATAATAACCGTCGCTAGTTCGGGGGCTGAACTGCCAGCCGCCATAAATGTGGCACCCGCCACATCCGGAGACATTTTCAATTCTATACAATACGACAAGTATTATTATTTCAAGTTGACGTACACATTTTTTACCTTCACAAATACGATCCAACGATGCAACGAAATATTCATCGCACACAATTGCTAAGCCGAAGAACATGTAAACGGCAACAATGATGTGGATTATTAGACCGCCGTGCCGTCTTGTTGACGGGCTCATTATCGGATGTGGAAACTGGAAAATTGGCACAACACGTCCACAAACATGTTTCTCTTACATATGTAGGTATTTTGTGAATATGTATGTTAATTTTCATAATGAGCGATGATGATGTGTGTTTTTTTTTGTATGATTTTGTATGTGTGTGTGTGAATTTTCACTGAAAATTTACAAGCTATAAGAATTTCCATATACAGGGTGTACCAGAATAACGTGGCAATGTTTTATGGGATTATTTCTGTGTGTATACGAGTATTTAAAAAAAAGTTCATATAAACACTTATCCGAAATAGCTTGATTTTTGAGATACAGGGTGTTGTTAAAGATGTATAATCCGCCTCCAAATACGATTTTTTTGATATTTTGTAGTTTAATCTGTCATTAAATTTATTTATGGTTTACCTACTTTTAATTGACATAAGTAGGTAAACTAACTTCTAACATAATTTAAAAACAATTCAGAAATTATCAGTTTTTTAAATTTGATTTATTCACAACACGTGTTAAATTTTTTGCATTTTTCTCAAAAACGACTCATTTGAATAAAAAATTTCAAGAGACACAAAAGTTTCTTTGTTAAATTTCCTATTAAATAAGATTATACAAACTTTTTTTCTTAAAATGTACTCAGAAATAACCCCTTAAAATATTGCCCCGTTATTCTAGAACACCCTCTATACTTATTATTATATGTCTGTAGGGAAATTGTGTGGTAAATCAATTTCAATTTTTTTACGTTTGTAAAAAAGTTAATTAAAAAAAATTGGATTTTATTATTCGGAAACTGATCGGTTATAAATGATTACAGGGTGGTGGTTTAAAAATAAGCCCATGTTTTTCGGAAAACACCCTGTATTCTTTCAATTTTCTAAATTAAAATTGATTCAACAAAGAATTGATTCATGATTAATGAATATTCCTTCAGTTCACCTGTTTAATAGCAGGTGGTGTACATTCTTCAGTTTCATTTCCACTTGTTTTATTATGATTCGTTTCGTGTGTTGTTGTTATTGTTGTATAACTTGGTGTGATTGTTGTTGTTGGTGAGAATGTGGTTGTTTCTGTTGTTGTTGTCTCCTTTGTAGTGGGTCTCTTCGTCGTTGGTGTTGGTGTTGATGTGGCGGTTGTAGTAGTTTTTTTCGTACTTGGAACAACATGATTTTTAGCCTGTTCCGATTGATTACTTCTTTTATGTACATCATACGATTGTACCGATGTAACAACATGTATTATCGAGTAAATTAGAAAAAATACACTGATTTTCAGAAATTTATGACGACGTGTACGTTTCATAATTGTCTCCAGATATCTGGAACAACAAAGAATAAAAAACTTCTTCTTCGTTTTAAAGCGACTTTAATTAGTTTTCATATCATATAGAAAACGCACCATCACAATCATAATAATAAATTCAATTTTGATGAACTGAAGCCATTGGAAAAAAATCTATAAAAGCTTATATTACGTTTAAAAAAAAATGATGAAAATTGTAGCAAATTTTTTGGTCACTAAAAACACATTTATCACGTACACAACGGTTTTGTACGTTTGTGGAATATAAAAAATGCTTATAAAATGAACATGAACATTTTTAAGCTTTCCAAATGCAAATGATTAAGCTATTTTCATTTTTCTTGTTTCAATATTGCCTTTGTACGTGAGATTTTCCATTTATATTAAATTGTTGTGTAAATTTATTTATGTATGTAGTTTTTAATGAAGTTAATATACTGTACAATATCAATATACAATCAATATTACTTATACCTAAGAGGAAAGCTCGAAGGTATTATTAAGCGCGCTGCACATCATTCTCACTAGAGAGCTGAGAATTTTATTATTTTTGCCATGAAAGGAAAAGAAGAAAATTGACAATAACACTTTTATTTTTCCCAGTTTCAATAAGAAACTTGAAAATGCTTTCCATTTACTGCAGATTTTATATAGTTTTTTATGTTTTTATGCATGACGGATGCGTTAAAGTGGTTTGTTTATAATTATTTTACGATGGAAATTGTCGCCGGTTAGTCGTATTTCAAATTTTATAAAACTACCCCTAAAAGGGGGATAGACAGGATATAGAACAGTAGGTCGCAGCTTCAACTGGCCACATTTGATCAATAATCCAGTATATGTACAGTTGTATTATAGAAACATTAGAAGATATATATAATACTTTAATGGACCATTCCTGATATTAAGTAAAGATGGGCTAAATAAAGATTTGGCTTTAATCGCCAAATTAATATGTTGACAATTTAAGTCCAACTTTTCCATATCGTAGTCCTCTTGTATGAAGTCTGTATACAAGTTTTAATTAGAAACTAGAAATTTAATTTAAATTCAAAAATGTTTATATGCATATCAATTTTTTTTCTACTTCTTTTCTTTTCAACTGTACTTGACGTGAAAAGCAATTACTATACATAAACCGACATTTTCTGTGGAAATAAAATTTATAAGAAATATTCGAGCACCTCTACAAGTCTATAAAAATCCATCTCCGTTCAAAAGACTTACAATATATTCTCCGATTTCTATTGTTGGAAGAAATATTGGAAAATTATTAAACGACAAACAATTGTAATTGATTTTTATATAAATATTTTTTATTAACTGTTAATATAAGAACTGAAAATGCTCAATTTGCATAAAGATTATGTTAGTCTTTCAAAATGAATTAGACGTCATCTTAGATAAAGTTATACATAACACTTGAGTGCATTTTCAAATGAGCTTTTTAAGCAAATAAATTACATTGTATTTTAAGAAATGTTTATAGGATTCTACAATCTTAATAAATCTTTATTGATTGAAATATATATAATAATATTGGTACCATCATGTGTTCACAATGCAAACAAAACTATCAAATTTCTTTCTGTATCCAAGTTTCATCGCGTTTCATTCATAAAAGTATTATATTACTTTAAAATATATCGATTTTTATAATAATACAAAAAAATTTCTTATCAAACCGTGTATACCATTCGAAATTCTATTAGTAGCGCAGGTAAATTAACTCATTTATTTAATACGTTAATCTTACTTTAACGAATACATTATTATAAATGTAAAAAACAACTAGAACTACATATTCATTAGATAATTTTATTACATAAAGTTACAAAATTGTGTTTAACGTACCCAATATCTTTATTATTCTATTCCAAACACTATTTTCCGGATAATAATTGTTAATTCAACGCCCCGAAATAACTACTGCCGCTACTGTCCCCAATTGAATTGTGTAACTAAGCTGAAAGCTGAAGGAAAGCAACATTTTCCAATGTGTGTATGTGTGTGTGGGTTCGTTCGAATATATTGTGATGTTTAGAGGAAAGCGCATGCGAAAGACTTTTCCTTTAACAGGAAAATTCGTTTACAACATTATATCAAACAAAAACTACCCACAAATTGGTTCATTTTGGATGTAAATGAAATTCCAAAGAATTTCTTTAAAGATTCTTTATTGTTAATGATCCTTACATACTAGGGGATGAATATAAAACTTAAATACGATCTAGGGCTTCTAACATAACGATGCTGTTACCCCGGATAACCTAAAAATCATTTGAGTTAAATTTACTATGTAAAAATGTGGATTTTATAGCATACCACCATTCCTATATTGTTTTTAGAGCCATCACGACATTCTTCTATAGATTCATCGACTACCAAGTTCATAAAAGGGTCGAAACCACGTAAAATTCCAATTACATGCCGTCCACCGTTCAATTTAAGCGACAATTTTTTATCCATAAATCTACAAGGTTTTTTTCAGTAAACTGTTCTATTGTGATATTTTTTCTACTTACTTTTTTAATTCTGGAGGATGTGCTTTGGACATTTTTAATTAATTTTCTAAATAAAACGATTTCAAAACGTTGCAGTTGTTTACTGTTTGTAAAAGAAAAAATACTGCAGTTGCCATCTGTTGGCCAAGTGTTAAAATACCCAAAAGAAGTTTCCTGTAGTTAACCGAAATAAAATAGTTTCCTATAAAGTAAATTATTGTGGTCTTGTCAAACTACGTTGTGATTTTTGACGTTTTATCAATTAAATTGTAATAAAATAAATAAATTAAATTGTATAGGTATGATTTTAAAGGAAAATATCACCGCCAGTCAACTATGCGAACCATATACAACTTACTGAACAATAAAATTTGTTGCAGTCGATGGCAGAAGCCGAATTAACACCACCGCCTCCGCCAAGTATAAAACCCACCACCACCGCCGTTGTTACAAATGAGGGTGATTGGGAATGTGACGATTGTGCAAATGTGAATTTTGCACGTAGAAATAATTGCAATCGTTGTTTCAAAAGTCGTACACAACACAATGTAGCGAAAAAACGTAAATTAGGCACAGAAATTGGCAAAGCCGCCGCCGAAAAGAGCCGTGGATTGTTTAGTGCAGACGATTGGCAATGCAATAAGTGTGGTAACGTGAATTGGGCCCGTCGACAACAATGTAACGTGTGTAATGCACCGAAATTTGGTGAAGTCGAAGAACGTACAGGCTTTGGGGGCGGTTATAATGATCGTGGCGTTGTTGAATATAAAGAACGCGTTGAATCTGATGATGAATACGACGAATTTGGTAGGCGGAAAAAGATGCGTACGAAATGTGATAAAGAATCGAACGATGCTAGTGAGAATGATGAGAAAAAAGTTGACGAAGACGATGTGGAAGATGAAGAGGACGAGGACGATGATGATGGTGATCTTTCCAAATATGATCTTAGCGATTGGGGCGACGAATCAAACTCAAATACGAAATCTAGGTCTCCGACACCAGAAAAACATTAGATTTTAATTGTTTTAGGCCTTCATATTTAATAAAATCCATTCAATTTACTTGGAAATTATATAAAATACAATCGTTTGTACAACCAAAGGATTTTTTAATAGACTGACACACACAAATTTTCGTTTTTATTTAGAATTGTTGTATTTTATATGATTTTTATATAATATATGATAAGCTTACTAGTCTGGAATTAAGTGGCCGCATTTGTATATTTTTACTTTCAGTATTTTTCTGATTAGAATATAAAAATTCTAAAAAAAAAATTGTTTGGACCACAAATGTGCGCCTTGAAGCTGCTGGAAAACTAAATTTATTGTAAAAATAAAAAAAAAACAGTTGCACTATGGCTGCATTAACACATTTTTAGTTAAAATAAAATCGAATCAAAGTATTTCGCCTTTTATTGAGAAACCTTGACACTAGCCTTAGGCGCCAATTGAATATACCTTAACGTAATATTTATTTTTAATGTTATGATGGTGATGGTGTGTAAATTTTATAAAATTTTACCATTTATCGCACTTTTACCTAGTATTTGAAGTGGCCAATAAGTGCGTTCATCTCATGTAAATGGTAAGTTGTAGACGGACGTCACGTATTAGCGTCTAGAGGCGTCTCGATGCCAAATCTAAATTTAAAAGAGACTCCACTAAGGAGGGATAGTCGTGTACGTAAGTTTGGCTCATGAATGTGTCTAGATTTTGCAGTTTTTTGTGTGTTCCATTGAAGATCACGTCGCGTGCCCTTTGTCATAAATTTTAACATCATTACGATACATATTTTACGGTAAATTTGAATTGTGTTTAGTGTTTTTCATATTTGTTTTAGTCGAAAATGTTGACCTTTTTTATTTTGACTACATCCAAAGAGATGGATTAAGTAGACTAAAAGCTAATTACAATAAGTTCCTTTAAATAGATCACATATTAATCATACATAGTTTAGATTTAGTGTTTTGTAGTCGAAAATAGAAATCTTAGAAGCGATCGCATATATTGTCAATTTAAAGAAAATTAGATTAGCAAGAAAATATGTTTTATAAGTCAAAAATAATTATAGATAAATATTTATATGAAAATGAGTCAAATTTATTTTTCTCAATACCGAAATAAAACTGATACAATATTTTTACATATACATGTAGGTCGAACTTATTTTGCCTTTAATAATATAATCGTAATCTACACACTTGTTAGCTAAAATCTTACGTTTTTCTTATAAAATATTGTTTGCCAAAACGTTTCATTGAAAATGCAAATAATGTGGAAACTGTGTGATAAATTATACAAAAAAATTTTCATCTCATTCTAGATTATGATGGCAAAAAATCGTATATAAATTAATAAAGCGAAAAAATGTCTGGTGGAGCGCCTGGGGGCCGTGGTGGTTGGTCACCACACCATTTCCGACCACCATCCCCTTACGGGCCGTCACCACCGCCTCGGTTAGGCAGTCCTGGCATGAATATGTTCGGTAATCGGTTACCTTACATGGTGTGTCCCAGGCCGATGTGGCCCAACGCCATGTCGCCGGTGCCGCAAGGCATGTCGCCGCCCCCCGGACCACGGCCGTTCCGATTACCAATGCATCCGGTAAGTATTTTGAGTGAAAATTCAATAATTATAGTTCATTCTTTTAATTAGGCGGGAATATTTGAAATTTTGAAAAATATTCTATTTTTATTGGTTAATAGGTTTAAAACACGACTGCAAAACCAATGAAATTGCAGTATTTTCCAAAATTTCCGAATATAGTCGATTGTTTTGATTATTTTCTAAACGAATGTAGTATAATCCTTTATTTTGAGTAGAAATTTACAATTATTTTGGATGTTATAAGTATTTTGACTGAAAATTCAGTTATTATAGTCATTCCTTTAATTAGGCGGGAATATTTGAAATTTTGAAAAATATTTTATTTTATTGGTTAATAGCTTTAAAGCACGGCTGGAAAACCAATGAAATTGCATTATTTTCCAAAATTTCCGAATATAGTTGATTGTTTTGATTATTTTCTAAACGAATGTAGTATAATCCTTTATTTTGAGTAGAAATTTACAATTATTTTGGATGTTATAAGTATTTTGACTGAAGATTCAGTTATTATAGTTCATTCCTTTAATTAGGCGGGAATATTTAAAATTTTGAAAAATACTCTATTTTTATTGGTTAATGCATTCAAACACAACTAGAAAACCAATGAAATTGCATTATTTATCAAAAATTCAAAATTTTCGAATATAC